>ML785040.1:419545-485801 GCA_009831015.1 Picea engelmannii | reverse complement strand
AGTAAGTACATCATCCTTCTTCTCTTGTCCATTCAATACTTTAGAACTAGGGAAAGAGTAGTATTCTGTCACAGTTTGTTCCAGATCCAGGTGGATCTGGGGAGATTGGTCTGTGTCCACACTCACGAATTTATCCTTGAACAGTTACACGCACAGATCCATCAAAACCCTTACTCCGCATAGGACAAAAGATCTGTGCAACTTGCTAGATCCTTCTTCCTTGCATTATAGCACAAATCCCTCCACAATCTGCTATAAGGACCTGCACTTAGCTCTGCAAGTCTCTTACAGTCATGCAAAAAGAACTTACAGACTCTACTCGCACTTAGCATACATTCACATCACATAGATGCACTATTCAACTACTTCTTACATTGCCTAGACTTCTATTTATACATACAAAATAGGCCTAAACATGGGTAAACCCACGGGTTGACATCCCAATCCCGTTAAATAATCCCAAAAAACCAAAAAGGACCCAAAAGTGGGCTGAGATCCCTTGATCTCTGCTTCATCTTGCGCTCCTCCTTTGACAGGCTATGGAAGTCCCAAAATAGGTCAATATGACCAAGAATCTCCCAAAACTTGGTCAAGGGCCAACACTCATCATCTTCTTGAACTAAGACCATGCCAATCGAAGATTCAACTGTTGTAAGATATAGCATGAAATCTCTATTATAATGTAGGGGGCTAATCAAGGGAGTGGACACTAAATCCTTCTTCAACGCATCGAAAGAACATTGTGTCAACTCATCCGAATGAAAAGGAACCCCTTTCTATAAAATGTGTATAAAACCTTTTGTGATATTAGCATAGTTTGGTACAAAACATTGAAGAAAGTTCACCTTTCCCTGTAAACTCTAAATTTGAAACACTGTGCGTGAGGGAGGAAATTGTGTTATTTCCTCAACCTTTAAAGGGTCAACCGTGATCATGTTAGTTGAAACAGTGAATCCTAAGAGACATCCCGATGTTACACAAAAGATGCATTTGTGTGGATTCAAGCGAATTCAATAGTGGTGACATCTTTCAAAGACAAGGTGAAGGTGTAAAAGGTGTTGCACCATTTTACACAAATTGGTGGTGAGATCATGCAAGTAATCCTCCACAATGTGCTTAATATCATTAAAAGAGAACATCATGGCCCACTGAAAAGTGGCTCCAGTGTTTTTAAGGCCAAAGGTCATATTTTTATATGCAAAGGTTCCCCAAAGAAAAATAAAAGTCATCTTGTGTTGGTCCTCGGGGTGGATTTGTATCTGGTTATAACCAGAAAAACCATCCATAAAAAAGAAAATATCACTTCTTGTACACTCATCAAGGATTTGATCAATGGATAATGTAGGGAAGTTGTCTTTAGGACAATATTGATTCAAATCATGGAAATCCATGTATACATGAATCGTACCCTATTTCTTGTCGACCGACACAGGGTTAGACACCCATTCTGTCAATGGTACTGGGTAGATAAAGGCAACTTTAAGAAAATTGTCTACCTCATCTTTGATTCCTTCTGCTTTCCTTGGGTTGACCAATCACAATTTCTACTAAACACGCTTAGTGTTTTCATCGATTTGAATCTCATGTTCGACAATCTGAGGATCTATGCTAGGAATTTCCTTGTATGACCAGGAAAAAACATTACAAAATTATTTGAAAAGCATCATATATTGATGAATTTCATCTTGAGAACATCCTGCTCCAATAAAGACATTTTCAACATAATCATTGGTTCTAGAAATGTTAATCGGGATGGTTTCCAATATATTCTCCATATTTCCCTCAGCATAGACATTGTTCTTTGCTAAGGGGTTCACCCTCTCACTATCATTTCCACTCACAACTGACTTAAATTTTCCTCTTTCCACATGATTGATATCGAGGAGGAAATACGATCGATGATGCACATCCTCCCATGGCCTTTCCAACCTAGTCATTTCCTCAATAATATCCTCGCCTGACGACATGAAAGTATCAAGATAGTCTTGAGAAGTTGAATAATCCTGAGACTAGACGAGATCTGGGTACTAATCATCCTCCTCTTTCTGTATAGGAGTTTCATCAAGGTCTGTAGTAGTGCACTATATATGTTGATAAGCGACCTCAACTGCAGACAATGGCATAACCATCATGGCATGTGTGCGACCATCAAATGTTTCACATGGCGAGGGTAACACCCATTGATCTTGCAGATATGAAGTTCTAAATGACATGACTCTCGTCACTAGAGACAGGGGACTCAAATCTTGAAATCCAACTAGGGTGGAACAAGAATAAGATATCGATGTTGGGATATCAAAATTTCCCATGAGAGAAGGGCACATTCCAACACCGATGCTCTTAGTTTCCAACTGAGAGTTTCCGATCCATGGGACCATAGATTCTTGATTAACTGCAAATATAGAATGGTTAAAAATCATATGATCGATAGTCACAATCATTCCCTCATGGGGAAAGCATAAAATTTGAAATACCGATGATATGAGAATTGTCATCACGTAATTCCAACTCCTTCCCAACAATAGATTATAGTCGAGCGGTGCATCAGATACCTCTACTTCTATGGAAATGATATTTCCTCCCAAATGTAATGGAAAAGAGGAAATAAGGTCGTGCGGTATAAATGATCTCTCGTCAAATGTGGTCAAGAAAGTAGGAGAAGGTGTGAGCTCTAGAGAGTCGATAGCTTTCCAGCAAGACAAATACATGACACACATGGAATCTCCCTCATCAACAACGATTTTCCTAATCATGTGTTTTTCATAAAAAATGTTGATCTGGAAGGATACATGATGAGGAAGGGGAGGATTCACATCAGTAACATCAAAATTCATAGTGATCCGGCTAGAAGAATCCCCCACTTCGATCATGGATAGCAATGCGGTGTATTTACCGGGGAAACTTTGAAGCACCTCTAGAGAAGACATCGCACACAACGTTTGAGATAAATCCTCAACAATGGAATAGTTGGGTGCAACTCGAGAATTAGGGTTATGTGACACCCGTTTGTACACAACCTTTGGTATGCACGACATCATTTCGTTCTCAGGTTTTTCTATGTGGAGAGGCTCTTGATGATCAGAAGTTTATTTACCTTTCACTCTCAAATCTAGATTACCATAATCACGATTTATGGTCAACAAGTCTACCTCCTCTTGATTTAACTTTGTATAATAAATCATATTAATGAATGAGAAAGATATTTCCGACAAAGGTGCACTAGAAGTGTCCCCTTACAGATTGGAAGTGGAAGATCCAACCTGCATATTTTATCCTTGAAGAAACACATTTTTCAATACAATAGGTTGTTGTTTTTGTTTCAACTTTATCAAATGTTAGGATTCTTCCATATTCAAGAATTGATGAGTAAGGTGATCATCCCCACAAATCTTGCATGGGAACTTCACCTTTCTATTTTCATTCTTTTCCCCCTCAAAATTCTTATTAGGATTTTTGTTGTTTCCCCCACTACCCTTATTTCCATTTCCTTTCTTTTTCTCTCTGGGATGTTGAGGACCCTTTTGAGTCTTCGATATCATGTTGTGTACATATGAGGATTGAGTGGTGGGGGTGGTCGAGACATAGGATGGGCTAGTTGCATCTTGTTGAATTGACAATTGTTGCATCTGGTTAGAGACCAGATCTATGACTTTGCTTTGGGAGGAACCAACAATGCCAGCGACATGTGGTCATGAATACAATTTCGATGCATTGAGGGTTGACCGGGGTGTGTTAGGCATGATCTCATAAACCATTCATGATTGAGTGTAAATCAACTCCAATTTTTATGCTCTAAAAATTGTTTGTTCTTTAATAAATATGCCTAAAGTTGCTACATCCTTATAGATATAAGGAAGAAACAAATTAAGGAACCATTATAAGAGAAACTGTGGTGGAACCATGGATTTAATTAAACTCATTTGTCTCCTCCATTCCAAAATATGATAAAAAATGTGTGTATCCTTGTCTTGTTCAAAGTTGGCCAAAATCTCTATACTGGCATCATATTGGACAGGGAGATAGAAGTGGTTGAGAAAAACCATGGTGAGATCACCGAATTTTTCATACTTGGACCTCTCTAGTTCTATATACCATTTTGTGTCACCCCTTGTGCGGGTTTGCTAGAAAAAATGTAATTGGATTGAGTCATTGTTTAAAAAATTAGACAAGCACCATAATTCATGACGAATCAGGTCATTCATCAACCTAGAAAAAACTAGCAAATGAAGATTTTCTAGAAAAGGTAGCCTAGGTTGTTTCATCGACTGATTAACAACATGAAAAGAAGGTCCAATATTGCAACTAGCACCAAGTTTCCTGGAAGAGTTTTCTAATGGAGAAAATCTTTGGGTAAAATATTATTGGCTCTAGTTGAACAAAGGATAACCTCCACCTATGTGATTCCTAGATGGAAAAATAGGGTTTCCCCCTGCCGACTTTCCTTATGAAGGAACTAGTCCTTGCATGGGGTTATACTAACCGAGAAAGGGTTCCCCCTTGATGACATCCCTTGTGAAGATAAAGAAACTTTCATAGGATTCGACTAGGCTTGGAAGAGGTTTCCCCGTGCTAACACTGTAGACGTGGAGAAATGATTACCCCAGAATCCACCATAAAATGTGAACGAAGTGGAAGTGGGTGGCATGCTAGCAACACCCATGGAAGTGATCCATCCCCTGAAGGGGTTAGGACTGGAATATGGGAAATCTCTTCTCCCAATGGATGGGAATGATGGAGTAATATGACCTCCACCCCAAGGGATCACTTGGTAGGAAATTTAACAACTCCCCGCACCAACATTAGAAACTTGGGACGTCAACTGGGAACTAGTCAACGTGTTAAGAATTCCCATCAATGACACACTAAATTATGAGAAAGAATTAATTTTCGATGGAAAATACATGGATGCACTCATATAAAGAGTGGAACCAATGACTAGTGGAGCATTGTTGTTGATCAGAGTGACTATGGTGGAATAAACCACACTAGTTATTATGTTAGACACACCAAGAGGAAAGATCCCGCTAATGACTATTGTTGAAGTTGGATTTGTGGGGACTCTCAAACCAATCACTTTTGGAGTTCCAGCCATAGCGGCTTAGTGAAGGGGATACAATCAGTAAATTTCAATCTAGGAGGCAAAATTTGTACCAAAAGTGATGGAAAAGTTTTGGTTAGTGGAGGGTTGAATGTTGGAGTGTATTCTTTGGCTCTAATATCTTCAACAGCTACAACCTCCGATTTTGAAGCGTTAACTTCTTAGGGTTCCATAACTGAGATCTCGATTGGACCCGTCAGTATAAAAGTACTGGATTGATCAAGATGATGCCTTAGCATAGGAGGAGGATAATTATTTCTAACTTCTTCCTCTAGTGGAAGACTTTTAGTTATCCTCGATCTATAGGGAAGTTGATTAGCAAATTTGATTTTTCATCTCTAGGAGACTATCCACACGCCTTCTTAAAACAATCTAAGATCATTAATCACACCACTAAAAAATTCCTAGAGGTAACATCAAACACAAACTACTTTTCCAATATCCTGACTCAGGTGGATTAGGTCCTGAAACTGTAAAGGTGATGAATTAAGGAAGGGACCTTCCTGAAAGAGGCATAGGTTGATTAAGTCTTGTGGACTAGAAAATAAAGGAGAGAGAAGTAGTTATCCTAACCTTCACTGACCAGCCTTATCTGGTGCAAGTACCCATGCTTCGCGGGGCACCCTCCAACAGTATTGAAAAGTGTGATATGAAATCTACCCAGGTGCCATGCAAACCCCTGTAGTCACCTCTGAGATTCCTAGGAAGATAAACTATGGTTACCAACTCATAGTCAACGTCTTGGTGGATAGTCAATAATCGATATTGAATGTATGGTAATGGTAACAAATCTTGAATATTTTCCATCAGATTGTCTACAAAAGGGCCAATGTAACTTAAAACAATTTCAATCTATGTCAAGAGCTTTAAAGGACTGACACCAAGAGTCCCAATATCACTTTAGGAAAATTTAATTGGGTTCAAAATTTGCAAATGACTGACGCCAAATGAGTTAGTATTACTTTAGGGAAAACCCCAAATATACTATCTCTCCACTACTCTTGGTTAAGCTTTAGAGGGGAATATCCTTGGCTCTCCCTTATGCGACCTCATTTTTAGCTCCTGTGTGAGAGAAGTTTTGTTTTGTGGACTAGGAGAAATTTACTCTCCAACCTGAACCAAGGCCCTAGCCTAAACTTGTTTGTGTATTCTATTGGAACAAAAAAATGTTTAATAAATTTTATTTAATGTTTTTTTTTTATTGGTTGTTACTTACTCAAAAGGGTTATGGATGAACCTTAGATGATGTTCTGATAGACCCAAAGAAAAAAACTTTAAGAACAAAAAGAAAAAATGTGGTTTCTTCATTGAAAGTGAGAAGTGCGAGCAATGCATTAGATAAAAACAAACTCTTTTGTTTTATACTTTTGAAAATTAAAGAAACATACTTTTCTTGTATGCAAGATTTTGAATCACTTCACAATGCAACCTAAAATACTTCTTTGAAGGAAATGAAAAATATTTGCAAACATGATTTCTTTTCTTTTATGGAAGGCTACTATAACTGAAATCAATAACTATCAAAGAAAATAAAATTCCTAAAGACATGAGTGTTATTAAGCAAGACTCCTTTCTTGAAAAGTTCAAAGGCAAGGGATCAAGAGAAAGGATAACTAACAATCAATTTGTTTTTGTCTTTTCTGTTACTAAAAGAAATGAAATGAAAATGAGATGCAATTTTTCTTTTTATTTTATGAACACATGGAAGAAGGTAAAGGGAAATAAAGAAAATAGTCAAGAATCGTTGAAACACAATAATCAAACTAGAAACTCAACCCAGCTACACACAAATGACCTTTCAATCAACCTAAAGAAACTTATAAGCAAAAGACTAACCTAACTAGAAGTAAGACATTTTAGATGATTTGAGAGTTTTTAGAGACTTAACACAGTAATCAAAGTTAAAATAAAACCCAACAAACTTAGATTACACTGAAGAACTAGACAAGACCCTCCCAAAGCTAAGAGAAAGGCTAAAAAATTCCAATTCTTACACAGATCTGTGACTGTGTACACTAGGACTCGTGGGTCAAACAAATACAAATCATGGATATCTGCGAACCATAAAGGGACAAAGAGTGGATGCACCAGTAAAACTTGAAAAATAAAAATTCCAATCTAGAAGGAGGCTTCTAGAAATTTTGGATAAAGTTTCTAGATGGAAAATTCTTTGAAAAGAAAGCCTATAAAATAGACAAAGTTACAGAAATCAAAGACAACACAAGACAACCTAAGACTGGCCCAAACTAGGAGAAGAGGTCCCTAGTATGGTTGCCAATTCTGTTATGGTATTTTCCCCCTGTGACCTTGGGTCATGTCACAACAGAGGGAGACCATATGTAAAAGACATAACCTACCCTCACACACAACGATGCTATAAGAAAACAACTACTTTGAGGAGAGAAAGAGAGAATGAGAGAACGAGAGACTTCACACCTTGTATCCTACATATGATGTCGATCCTCACTTTCCACCTTTGATTTTTCTCCTGATCTCCATTGGTTTCAACCTGCAAAAGAAGACCAAGTCTATGTTGCAACAAGGTAGTTATGAATTCAAAGCATACATATAATGTGAAAAACTTCAATGATATGAAGAAAACTAACATATATCAAAACATTGAATCAATTTACACATGTATGGAGGGAAAGAGAACTTTTTTTATTGAAAACAGTTAAATTGGATAGTTACAACCTGAATCTAACCAATGACATTGCCTCGAAGCCAACCACTCAGGTTCCTCCATTGGTACTTCAATAATCAACTCATCATGATGGATCTTCCTCAGATGAATCGGAAGGGATAGGAACACACCCTACAACCACATATGGGAGAGGAAGGAATACTAGAAAACACGTTCCATGTTAGGGGGATGCTACTAAGAGGATCAAGGGAAATAGGGAAGCTTCCAAATTTGTCATCATAATATTGCACGTAGGTTGTCCTCCTCATCCATGCCCTCAAAGGTGATTTTACACCATCCTCAAGGGGTTGAGGTGGTTGTCTTCCATTGTGTATGGGCCAATAGAAGTTTGGGAACGATCCCAACTAAAAAATCCACCCGAAAATGTGGAATATTTTATTTGTTCATAATTGTTTAGGGAATTTGTGGGTTAAAAACTAGCAAGGAACAAACATCCGTAGTTTTCACATGGGTCACCTACAGATGGAAAAAAAATATGTTTTTTTAGATGAGGTTGATGAAGCAGGATGGGATTTTAGTTTTCAATCTAGGGAAAAGGGATAAGCCATCTCATAAATTCAATTGATGTGGAAATTTGTGGTATAACACAAGGGAGGGGGTTGAAACACTAGAAGAAAAGAAGGGTTGAGTATAGATAAATACTTGGATATTTTGGGAATTCAAGCATGGGTGGAAGATTTAGTTAAGAGATAAACATGTCACATTTTATTTTCCTTTGAATAAATACACACGGACAATGAAAATTTTCAAGCCTCCACATCAACATAAGGCCTAGAAGAAGTAAACTAAAGTGGCTATGGAAGCATGTTAGTAAGGAGTCTTGACACCTCTTTATTACATTAGTTTACTTTTGAACAAGTGCATTTCTAAGATGGCTACTCAACATTGTACCTAAATGACTTAATACACAACAATGATTCTTGGGATCCAATTAAATGAGTAAATCATCTTAAAGTTAAATAATAATAATAATAATTGATTACAAAGGAAAATAAGTATGTGTTCATGATTATTAGAGTGAGGTTTTATTGGGTGCACTCTACACATTAATATGAGAGCATGGTGTTGAGCACAAAATTATACTGAAAGGGGGGTGTGTGAATCAGTATAAGAATTTTTTTTACTTTTTCAAGCATTCATCAACCATAAGAAAAAAATCACAGATGAGATCTATTAACTATTGAACATGGAACACAAGATTTACATGGAAACCCTTTCAAGATAAAACCACAAAAAATATCCTTCTAATTATTTATTGGAACCAACCTACTGTTACAAATATTTATAGGAAACAACCTAATGGAGACACCAATCCCCATTGGTACAAACTCTAGTATGAACCAGCATGCTCTTACATATCTTCGTAGGAACCAATCTACTAGAGACACCAATCCCCACCACTAAGCACCAACTTAGTAAGAGACATCAATGTCTTATAGATATTTGTAGACACTAATACACTGGAGAAACCAATCCCCACCACTAATAACCAACTTATTAAGAGACACCAATCTCTTACAGATATTTGTAGACATCAATCTACTAGAGACCCCAATCCCCACCACTAAGCACCAACTTAGCAAGAGACACCAATCTATGAGCTACACCAACCTTCATCAAGTTTTATTGCTATGTTTTCCTTCACCAGGTCTACTTGTTACTTCTTCCTTTACCAGGTCTACTCACTGCTTCTACATTCATCAAGTTGTCTCACTACTTCTTCCTTTACCAAGTCTGACCAAAATTTGAATTTCCAAATGGAAACTTTCAAAAATCTTGTTGTTTTTTGCTTCTTCCCAAGAACAAACTTGTACAACATGCTACGTATCCAATTTTGCAAATATAATTATGAAATTGTTACCCGATGTACTTTTATATGTCACCTTTGTTCTCTAAATTTTTCACAATCCAAAGAGTTCCAAAAACGATGTTATAGTGAAAATGACAAAATGACCTGTTTGAAACTGATTTCAGGAGCATTCAAGAACCCTACCTTCCATGGACTATATCTCAGAAAATAAAGTGAACCAACATCTGAAATTGTTATCTGAGGTATTGATGTATGTCTCCTCTATTTTGTAAAAAATTCACACTCGGAACAGTCCCAAAAACAAAGTTATAGTGAAAATGCCAAATTGACCTATTTGAAACCGATCTAAGGACCATTTAGAAACCCTAACTTCAACAGATCATATTTCAGAATGTGTAGAAAATGAACACATGTAATTTTTACCACATAAACAACATGATCTCTCGTCTATCTCTTCAAACTTTCAACATGTTAAGCATCCTACAAAATAAGTTATAGCGAAAGTGCCAAACTGACCTATTTGAAATTGATTTTAGGAGCATTTCATAACCCTCACTTCCACAGGGAATATCTCCAAAAGTATAGTGAACCAACTTCTGAAAATTTTATCAAATGTACACCACAATCTCTCCTCTATCTATTCAAAATTCCAATTTCTGAAACATCCTAGAAAATAATTTATCGTAAAAATTCCAAGATGACATGAAATTGATTTCACAACTCTTCCATTTTGGAATAATATTCAATCTTTCCTCATCCATTTTTCACACACACTCTTTCTCTCAATACTTTATCTTTTTATATTTTTTCATAAACCTTCATGAAGGAACATGTCCATTAATTAAATAATTAATTCCCAATAGCATGGGAAAATACTTCAAATACCATGAGAAAATACCCCAAACCCATGGGTTTGAAACCACTATTTCACTTTTTACTTGTTTCACATGCACCTATTTTTTAATATGATTGTAAACAAACACACACACACACAAATATCAGAAATGTTGTGTGTTTTTTAATTCCATAATATGACATTAATGACAACATTAATTATTTGGCATCAATGACAATAATTCCAACAAATCTTCCCCTTTGTCATTGATGACAATCTTGCAATGAAACACATAGTGCACCAGGAATAGAAATATTATCCCCTCGTTTGCAACTCTCCTAGGAATAGAAAGAAGTATCCCCCTATCTGCAACTTCCCCCCTTTATATTAATGGAAAAGGGATTCTCCCCCTAAGCTTATGCTTCTCCTTAAGCACTTAGTGATGAGATGGATATTACTCCCAATTGCATGCCCCTTAATTTGTTCTCACTGCAAAAAATACTCAAACAAGATAAACAAAAACTCTTGAAGAAGTATGAACATTGTCACAAACAATGCAAGATAATCAGTCTCTATCAATCTAGACAGTCTTTGTATCCAACATAAGTAGTAGCCCATCTCCAAAAATAGTCAAACATGGTTTGATCAGTCTCAACAAATCCAAGTCAATTCAACAAGAAAAAAAGCAATTCAACAAGAAGACATCAGTTGGGTTCACATATCAACAACTTTAAGTATCCCCCCCTTGAGGGATATATAAGTAGAAACAAAATTTCTCATTGAAAATTCTAGTTGACAGACAACCTATTTGAAACTCTAGTCGATTGTCATGTCGGTTCGATCCGCGGTCAACCACTTCCAAGGAAATCACCAGTAAGTAAGAGGAACGTTTCACAACTATACAATTGTTGGTACACAACGATACAAAGTCTTCAAACATTTATTCAAACGATTCCATAACCATCCATCAATCCAACCATAATCTATCCTAGTAGTTAACATCGTTCCACAACTCTATATTTCACATCTCTTCTACAAAGATCTAAAATCATGATTGAAATTCCTTCGATTTTTATGGTGAGGATGATGATAGGGAACATATTTTTGTGTAGGGTGATCATAGGAAGTGGTCTCATGGTTAGGTTCACTTGTAGGAGTAGAACAACTTGACATATCAATAACAATGTCATCTGTAACATCGTTCTCAAATTATGGCATGTGAGAAACAAATAAATCATCAATTTGTTCACCACAATCAACAATAGGTTGCTCTTCAAGAAAACCAATCTGAACTCCACCTACAACAAATAAAATTCCCCTGGTTGTAGAAATGATAGGTGTAGGTAGGGAGGAAACAAAAGCATCATATCCAAGACCTATCTTAATGAAGGGAGACCTTTGACAATTGATGATATAATCTAATGTTTTATTACTCTTTTCAAACATCAAGCTTATATTACACTTAATAGTTGTTTCATCTAGTTCCTTTCTTAAGGAAACAATTTCAGATTCTAGCTCTTTGTAGTTTTCTTCCTTTTTCTTCAAATGGATTCTCACCACCTCTTTCATTCTTTTTTCTTCTTCTAGTTGAATCTTTAGGCCGATAATAGTCTTCTCTGTTTCTTCAAGGCTTTGTGAAATATTGGCTTTTGAATCATGATCATCTTCTTCATATTTCTGCAGCTTCTCCTTTTGTTTCAAATTCTTTTTCGTAAGCTTCTTTATTTTTCTTAAGGCACACATGAGTTCTTCTTCAAGATCCACTTCCCCATTTGTTTTTGAATTTTCCCTTTCTTATGAAACCATCGTTTCTTTCCCTATGTCTTCATCAATCTTGGTTTCAATTGCCATAAAAATATTTTCTTCTCTATTACTATCGAAACTTCTTTCACTAATTTCTTTATATGAGTCACTAACCCATTTTGAGTAGAGAATATTCTTCTATTTATAAGAGTTCTTCTTATTTTCATGCTTTTCCTATTCGTGGTTATTTTTGTGTTGATGATGTTTGCTCCCTTTATTTACATTATGGTCTTCTTCATCATCACTACTTCAATCCTTTGCATATGGAAACATATCAACAAAATAACCTACTTTTCCACAAATAACGCATTTAAAGGGAAACTTACCTTTGTATTTTCCACATCTCTTTTTGAGTTTTCTCACAAAATGTGCTTCCGCCGCATCTGATTCATTGTCGAAGCTATTTTTTTTTTCTCTTTTTTCTTTGTCTTGTTTGAGGTTTTGAAGGATGCTTCTTTATTTGATGTATTTTCTTTCTATGTCCTCATTTCATATGCCGTGAGAATCCCATGTAATTTATCCATGGTCAGTTTATCAAGATCCTTCATTTCTTCACTAGAAGAGAATTTAGCATCAAATATTATGGGGAGTGACCTTAACACCTTTTGTATAATCATTGGTTCTTCAACCTTTTCCCTAAGTCCTCTGGTGGTGTTGACAATTTCATCCACATGAAGGAGATATGATACAATATTTTATTCCTCTTTCATTTTCAAACTCTCGAACTGTCTTCTATGAGTTTGGAGCTTTTCATTCTTAACCTTGTCACTGCCTTCATAGATGTTTTGAAGCTTGTCCCAAATTTCATTTGTCAATCCAAAATGCATCACCTTGACAAACTCAAATTCTTATAGACCACACAAGATGGAATTCATGGCTTTTGCAATATTTTCACTAGGATTCTTCCTGACTGCATATGTTGGTGGCATTGTTGGGACTGTATAACTAGTCACAAATGATGGAAAATTTTCAAAACCAAGATCCATTAAATAGGTTTTCATCCTTATGCTCAAGAATGAATAGTTTGTTTCATAAAAAAATAGATCCATGTTTGTGGAGAAACCTTCTTGACTAACCATGTGTTCTCTTGATATCTACCTTGTAGTCATTAGACTATTTCTAAAGGAATTCGCTTTGATACCAATTGTTGAGAACACACTTATACTAAGAGGGGAGGGGGGAGAATCATTATAAAAGATTTTTTTTACTTTTTCAAACATTCATCAACCATAATAAAGAAATCACATATGATATATATTAACTCCAGAACACGGAACATAAGATTTACATGGAAACCATTTTGGGAGAAAACCACAAAAAATATCTTTACAATTATTTGTAGGAACCAACCTACTATCACAAATATTTGTAGGCACCAACCTACTAGAGACACCAATGTTGGATAGTTGGTTGTCATTGATTTTTTTTATAGTTATAATAGACATGGTTGTCATTGATGTCAACAGAAATCATGGTTGTATTTGGAGAAGTCTCCAAAGTGGTCCCCTTATGGTGTAGCTTTAAGCATGGAATTCATGGCAAGATTCTTTGAAGAAGTCTACAATAAAACCATAGGTGTGGTCATGAAGCCTAAATTGTTTTGAGGAATAAGGACATGAAGGGCAGTGTAAATGAAAATAACACACTAATAGATGTATAGTCCTTATCGTGTTGTCTCCAACAATAGGTGGTACATCAAATGATTCCTCACGGTTGAGGATTTATTCCATCAAGAAGTTGAAAGCCCTGAAGAATGGTCAAGAATCCACTAAATGGTTGCAACAAGAAGTTACAAGTCAATAATTAAAGGGTAAAGTGGTTGTAACAATAAAATATAGATCGGCCCCAAAGTCAAGTAAAGAAGGTACTTGAAAAAGTATAAATACACATTAAGAACCTTGCATTTTCATCATTCAATCTTGTGATATCTTAGTACAAGTGTGGTATGAATTTCAGAGGGAAAATGAAGTGAAGAGGGGAGGAATTTCAAGGCAAGATGAATCATTGTGATGATGTGTTCTAAGGTATGTTTTTAAAAGGTCATCTTACCATTTTTCTCTATAATTTTTTTTCTAGAATGATTCAGATAGTAAAAATTGGAGGTAGTTAAGAAGAAATAGCAAGGTACATGTGGTGAAATTTTTATCTTTTGGGTTGTTTCATTTTTGGAGATACACTCTGTGGAAGATAGGGTTTTTGACTAGTCCTGAAACTAGTCTTAAATAGGTATTTCGGGTAAAAAAATCATAAATTATTCCTAAAGAATCCAAATGTTGTGAGATCAATTGCATTGGAATATTACAATATGTAGTATCATTTGTGGACATTTAAGATTCGTATATTAAATTATTGAGAATGTGGCATTATGTACAAGTTCGATTTCCAGAATAGGTTATCATTTAGGAAGGTTTTCCACTTTAGCTATAACTTATGTTCTGGGAAGTTTCCAACCCTGTAATTTTTAAGAGATGGAAGAAATATCTCAGAGTACATGTGGTCTAAAGTTTATACATTGGATCACAATAACTTTGTAGATGTGATCTGTGGAAGTCATAGTTCCTGAACAATCTTGAAATATGTTTCAAACAAGTCATCTTGGAATTTTTGCTATAAATTTTTTTCTGGTACTTTGCATACTATGAAATTTAATTTAGAGGTCTAAAAATAAATATAGAAGCACGTCAGGTAGAAATTTCAGAATCTGAAATTGAAAATCAATCTCGTGGTGAATCTTATAAGTTTTCATATTTGAGGTATGTTTTGACACATGATTTGAGGCATATTGATGCATGATTTGAGGCGTCTTGGTCATATTGATGCATGTTTGAGGAACATCTTGATGAGGTTATGCACATGTTTTAGGTACATGCATTGGATGTTGTGGTATATGCTTGGGGCATATCTTGGTGATATTGGTACATATTGAGACACATCTTGATGATATCATGGTACATTGATTAGAAGCTTATGCTCGTTGTCTTGGTATCCAGTTTGGTATATGTCATGGTGATGTTATCACATGCTTGAGTAACTTCATTGATGATATCTTATGGTACATGGTGTATGGCATGACTGAGACATATCATGAGTGATATGTTATATGGTACATTGCCAAAGAAACTTCTTGGTGATCTTTGTACATGATATGGTACAAGTTCCGGTATATGATTGATGTACATGGTATGGTATAGGTTTCGGTACATGGTTGATGCATGATATGGTGCAGGTTTGATACATGGTTTATGTACATGGTATGGTATATATTATGCTACATGGTTGATGTACATGGTATCATGATGGTTTTGGTATCCATGTGAGTGGATTTGGTTAAGGTTGGTTGATGATGGTATATCGGTTACATAGATAGTTACAGTGATAGTGACAGGGACAATGACATGTTGGATGATTGGTTGATCATCATGTACAGGTTGATGTGACAATGAAAATGGTAGTGACAGTGATAGTGATAGTAACAGTGACAGGGGCAGTGACAGTATCAATGGTAGTGATAGGTTGAGTTTACACTTATATTTCACAGCGAAAGGAAGGGGCAAGAAAAGGGGGTTGTAGCCTCCTTCCAGTTGGTGCCGGAGAACATAGGGAGGTGCAGATTCCTTCAGGTTGGAGCCTGTAAATCAGGGAGTCATAGCCTCCTTCTACTTGGAGCTAGAGAACATAGGAAGTTGGAGATTCCTTTAGGTTGGAGCATGTAAACTAGGGGGTTGGAGCCTCCTTCTAGTTGTAGTTGGAAAATTCAGGTATTTGTAGATTTCTTTAGGTTGGAGCCTATAAATAGGGGTTTGGAGCCTCCTTCTAGTTGGTGTTAGAGAATTGGGAAGTTGTGGATTCCTACAAATGTATTCTTGATATATATAAGAAATAATTTTGTGGTTTTCTCCCATTTGGGTTTCCACATAAATTATGGTGTATTGTGTATCTATGGTTGTTTATTATGCACTGATGAATGTAATGTTTATGATGCAATGATATATTGAATAAATAAGTGATAAAATATTGAATACCACTGATAAATTTGAAGTTTATATATTGTGATTGAAAGTGGTAAAAAGTGTGAATATTGATTCACCCCCCTCGCTTAGTATTCCAACAATTGGTATCAGAGAAGGTCCTTCAGAAAATAGTATAACACTGAAAGGTATATCATGGATTACATAGATATTGGAACTTCAGTATTCATGAAGTGCACAATAAATGGAATGCCAATATTTGATGGTCAGAATGGTATGAGCTATGAGCTATGAGATATGGAGAAACAGGATGAAAGAATTTATAGGAGAACATGTGATCTGGATTTTATGAGCATAAATAAATGACTACATATTATTAACATATGTTTAACATAGAATAACAGAGATACAGTAAAATTGGTTTTCTATTCAAAAAGGAAATAAGCTGAAACTGTAAAATGCAACGAAAAACAAGCTTGCTAGAATGGTGGTGGCTTATCTCTGAGAAGAGATGTGACAGTTTCACTCATTCGAAATAAGATGGTTACAATGAGGCTATGAAGGCCTTTTACAATAAACAAGAATGTCAAAAACCCTAAACATCCAAAAACCTAACCCTAGGAGATGAAGCGCCAAAATTCAGGTGGGCCCCATTTAGGTAAGTTAGTACATCAACTTCTCGGGGTCGTAACTTTTGCAGATGATCTATGTTTTAGGTGCACGATAGCTCGTTGGAAAGGTCTAACCAAGAAGAAAAAAATTTCACTGGCCCATGTAACTACCTTAAAAGTCACTTGGGCCCCAAATCCCAAAAAACGTCGTTTAGGGCCTCAAAATGGCCCCAGAAATTTGGAACCCGAAAAACTGTCAAAAACCTGCCAAGGTGGAAAACTATTTTTCGAGCTAGTGGAATAGGTGGGTGGAAACTGATATCCACCTAGATCAATCCTCCATCCTTAGGAAACAATGGTCTCCATTGCATTGATTTCCCCCATCAGATGAGGAAAGTTTTGCTGAATTTGGCTCCGGGTGAGCCACTTGCCTTGGTGCAGGAGATACCCTTCTTTGACAACTCGATAAAGTTGGATCCTTTGATGTCGAGTGCCCTTTATCTGTGTGTCCACAATCTTATCATTGTATTCCTATTGTATGCACTCACGTTTGAGCTCTGTTGGTGTCAGTTTTTCTGCTACTTCTGAGGTGTCCAATAATGGTGGAAAATAAGGTCGAAGGAGATCCACATTGAACACTAGGTGTGGGCCAAGGAAAGGAGGAATGTTGAGATAAAAAGAATTGTCCCCCATAGCCTTGGTGATGATGTACAACCCATAACGGAGTGGGTGGAGCTTTTGATGGGGTCCTATAAGGAATTCTTTCTACAAGTGCAACCAAACTTTGTTGCTCACCTGAAACTTATGTGGCACCCGATGTTGATCATGGCGTTGCTTGTCCTTGTCATTAGACTTCTGTACAATATCCTAAACCTATTAGCAGATGTGATGGATCTGCTCAATGAACCGGGTGGCTTTTTCAGCTTCAGTTGGAGCAGGATATGAGTCTGTCGAGGTGACCTCAAGGGGAAGTGAAACATCTATGGGACCCAATGGATGGAATCCCAACCCCACCTAAAAGGGGTTGTGGTCAGTTGAGCTATGTAGGGCTCGATTGTAGCTATGCTAGACATAGGGAAGACTCCCATCCCATGTGTGAGGGTGCTTGAAATTATACATGTGTAGGATATACACAATAATTCAATTTATGACCTTGGTTTGGCCATCTGTCTGGGGGTGGAAGGACGTGGATTTGGTGAGCTTGATGTCTAGCAATGACCAGAGGCTCGACCAGAATGTGATGAGAAATCGACTATCCCGATCTGAGACAATGGTTTGTGGGATTCCAAAATGTACCCTGACTCGTTCAAATAAGAGCTTGGCAGTGGCCTCTATTGTGATGCTCTTCTTGCAGGCAACCAGAATCGCCATCTCAGAAAAGTGATCAACAACCACAAAAATACAGTCATTTCCCTGCTTGGTGGATAGCAGGCCCGAAGTGTACTCCATTGGGATGGATTCCCATGGTCTTTCAGGAGTAGGAAGAGGGGTGTATAGGCCATGTTTCTTAGTGGTCGGTTTGGCAATAGCACAGGCAGTGCAAGACCTGATATATTTGTTGACCTCTTGTCGAAGTTTCGACCAGTAGAAATGTTTTTGCGGCATCACCACTGTCTTTTCGACACTAAAGTGTCCTGCCACCCGACTGTAGTGGGATTCCCAGATCATCTTCACTTTCTCACTTTATGGAACACATATATGGCCCAAATGACACAAGAACCCATCCTGAATATGGAAATCATCGACAAGTATGTTGGCACCCAACATTTGGTAGGTGATGGTGAAGTTTGGGTCTGTCTCATAGAGTTGGGGCCATCCAGAGGTCTCATGGATGCAAGAGTATAGCACCGTGGTGAGTCTCGTGACTGGCGGTATGCTGAGGCAATCAGTGATGTGGTTGGTGCTTCATGTTTTATACTTGATGTTGAGGTGGAATTACTGCAAGTATGTGGACTACTTTTGATAGTGGTCATTCTCCAATTTTCCTTGTGTCTACATGAAATGCAGTGGCTTATGATTAGTGTGGATGACTGTCTCCTTCCCAAGATTGTAATGTCTCCATTGAAAATAGTCTTTCACAATGGAGTACATTTCTTTGTCGTAAGTAGGGTACTTATGGACAACAACTGATAGTGTCTCACTATGATAGACCATGGGGTGGTTGTGATGAGTGAGAATGGTGGCCACAACATAGTCTGAAGCATCTATCTCGATCTTAAAGGGTTGATTCAGGTCTGGTAGTGAAATTATTGGGGCTGATCATAAGCTCTACTTCAAATCATCGAACACTTTTTGTTGGGACCAGCCCCACGCAATATTTTCCTTACCACCACCACTGGTTATTTGGTTGAGGGCCCATGCAATATGGGAGAATCCCAACACGAACCTGTGGTAGAAATTGGCAAGGCTCAAGAAGATCTGAAACTCAGTGAGTTTGGTTGGGGCTAGCTAGTCATGGATGAATCAAATCTTGTCTGGATCACATATACGCCATGTTGATCAATGATGTAGCCTAGGTAATGGATCATATCCATGCTGAACGATCATTTTTACAAGTTGGTGTATAGCGTGTGCTGCCGCAAGGTGTGCAGAACCTACTGAATATGTTGCAAGTGTTCTGCCCAACTCTTTCTATAAATGAGAATCTCTCCAGATACACCACTACAAAATTATTGGTGAATGGTCATAGGATATCGTCCATCATCCTCATGAAAGTGGCTAGAGAATTTTTCAAACCAAAGGGCATGACCAACCATTCAAAAAGGCCTTCCTTTGACTTGAAGGCGGTATTCCATACATTTCTCTATTCTATCGGGACCTGGTGGTAGACAGACTTCAGATCAATCTTACTAAAGTATTTGGCCCCCATGAGTTGATCAAGGAGGTCATTGATTTGGGGAAGTGGGTATAGTTTTTTACTGTGATTTTATTCAGAGCTCGGTAATCAATGCAGAGTTTCAATGTTCCATATTTCTTCTATACCAACACGATTGGACTCCTGCAAGGTGATGAGATGGGATGGATGTGCCACTTGTGGAGTAGTTCTTGGATTTGTTGCTTGATATCCTCATTCTCTAACAAGGAGCAGTGATAGCCTAACCCATTGGGCAGTGGTGCGTTGGGGGTCAGATCAATGGGGTGCTTGACCTGACAGTGTAGAGGTACCCCGGTAGGTGAGGAGAATATATCTGAGTATTCTTCCACAACCTTATCTACTTGCTTATGTTGTGTGGAGAGGTCGGCCGCAGAGACCCTGGATGTGGTTGTGATATTTCACTCATTCTGAGAGTGAATCACGAAGAAGACAAACCTCACCGTCTGAGAGATGGCCTTCCTGCATTGCTTGGCAGAGATCAAGAAAATAGAACTAGGTGGGACTGGCTCGGGTATCCTGTACAATATCCTGTGCAAAGTAATAATAACACTACGAGGCCTAGACTCATATACATCATGACATTTCCATAAATAAGGTTGGCCCAAAATAACATCACAAACTTTGAGAGGAGAAACATCACACAATACCTCGTCTTTGAAGGGCTTGTTGTCATACAATAATCGACACTGTTGGTTGATGCAGAGATCACTTCCTTGGCGGAGCCATCCAATGGTGTAAGGTTGTGGGTGTGGCGTTGTCGGCAGGCCAGCCGCTTGACTACCTTTGCTAAGATGAGGTTATTTTGGCTACCACTATCGACGATGAAGTGCAACAGGGTGCCTTTTACCCACATTTGTGAATGTAAGAGGCACTCTCCTTCTTCTGTCTCGTCTGGTTCACTAGGTTGGAGATTTGTGGTAGAAACAGTGGCACTAGGTTCCGTGTAAATGCTCTATCTTCCCCTTTCTGGTTCTGACTCAGAGTCAGAACCCTCATCTGATTCAGAGGCTTTCACTTCAGTTTCCAGCGACTTCTTTGAGTGGCAGTCAGCACTGTTATGCCAAGGGCTCTTATGGAATTCACACCACTTCTCAGTATCTTTCTTTGTCTTTCTGGTGTCCTTATTTGCTTGCAGCTTGGACTGGTTTTCCTGATACTATCCATCTTTTCTCTATCCTTTTTTCTATGGGTTGGGGCCACCATTTCCTGGATTTTGTTGTGAGGGGTTCCCAGGCCCAAATTTCTGTGTCTTTTCTTTGAGCTTCTGCTCCATTTTGACAGCATATCGGTAGGTCACGCCCAAGGATGACATGTCCAGAAATTATATTTCAGTCTGGATGTATCTATGCAGAGCACCGCGATACTTGAGCACCAGATGTCTCTCTGAATCTTTGATACCTAGCTTGGTGAAGAAGGTATGGAAGATATTAGTGAACTCTGGCACTGCTTGGTCTCTTTCATGCCGTAGTGTGGTCCATCTGGTATACAAATCATCATAACTTCCAATAGGGTAGTATTGTTCCTTAATAACATCCCTGAAGGATTCCTAGGTAGTCGTGAATGTAAATCATGAGGATTCTTATGTTTCCTTTTCTCACAAAAAGTTTCCCACCAATATTTGACATGGGGAATGACTTTGAGAAGCGCAAAAGTAATATTTTCTCTATTCGAAAAGTTATGGACAAAAAAATACCCTTCCAATATATTCAACCACTTGTCTACAGCATATGCATATATATGACCTTCAAATACAGAAATATTGAAGTTTATTTGTACCTTGAAAGGGGCGGCGGCTCCGCTCGAAGAAGATATGTCGCCTGTTGGTAGTCGCCGAAGGATTTGTGCAAAACTATCCATCATCTTGTTCCTTTGTTGAGTGAGGGCTTCCTCAAGCAACATTTTGAAAGGATTTTCTATCCCCTCATATTTCTTTTCTCCTTCCATGAGAGGTCGCTTGGGTGTGCGAGATATTTTTCCTCAAGAGAGACAAGCTCGAGACCCAGTTCTTTGTACTCTGACCTCGTTGGGGACATGCATTAAGACGACAAGGAGAAAACCACTCTGGTACTAGTGATATGGATTTTATGAGCAGAACAAAATGACTACAGATTATTAATAGATCCTTAACACAGAATAACATAGATACAGTAAAATTGGTTTTCTATTCAATAAGGAAATAAGTTGAAACTGTAAAATGTAGCAGAAAACAAGATTGCTAGAATGGTGGCAGCTTATCTTTGAGAAAAGATGTGACGGTTGCACTCATTCACAAAAATATGGTTACAATGAGGCTCTGAAGGAATTTTACAATAAACATGAATTTTAAAAACCCTAGACATCCAAAAAACTAACCCTAGGAGATGAAGTGCCAAAAGTCAGGTGGGCCCCATTTGGGTAAGTTAGTACATCAACTTCCCGAGGTCGTAACTTTTGCATGCGATCTTTGTTTTAGGTGCATGATATCCCATTGAAAAGGTATAAATGAGAAGAACATTTTTTTACTGGCCCAAGTAAGTGCCTCCAATAATCACCTAGGCCCCAAATCCCAAAAAACATTGTTTAGGGCCTCAAAACGACCTCGAAAGTTTGGAACCCGAAAAAATGCCAAGGTGGAAAACTGTTTTTCGAGCCAGTGGAATAGGTGGTTGGCCACCAATATCCACATAGATCAACATGGGTATGATGTTTGGTACTCATTTTTTAGAGGATACACCTGTTCAAATGAACTAAAGACTACAACTAAGAAGGAATTGAAGAGGAACAACAAAATAACAATGGATTTTATCTTGGAAGGATTACCGGATCTAGTAAAAGACAAAGTGGTATAATGTTCATCAACCAAAGAACTTTGGGATAATCTACATAATATATACTTTAAGGAATCCCATACGATCGCAAATCCAACACATGCTAATCAAAATAAAGAATATGTTGAAGCATAATGAGATGACAGATGCTCTTCATTCCAGATAGATTAAGAAGAAGAAGATTATGAAGATGGCATAGTAAATATTGAATAAGAATTAATCAATGATTTATATGATATGACGAAAGAAAGAAGGAAGAAAAAATCACTCAATGAAGAATTGATCGAGCTAAAGAAGGGGTATCAAAATCCCAACTATGAAGAAGTCCAACAAATGATTACAAACCTAAAAGTCCAATTAGAAGAAGCCAAGAGGATTGAAGAAGCATGCAAAATTCAATTGGAGGAAAAACTATTTTTGGAAGACGAAATAGTAGCACAAATAAAGGAAGCTAAGAAGAGAGAAAATATTTTGACTATCCATCTCAAGGAAAGATATGAGAACTTAAATAAGATTGAAGCAGAATTCAGTCAACAAGAAAAAAAACTTGAAGAAGAAATTGTCTCTTTGAAGACTCAACTTGAATAAGAAAAGAGAAAGGAAGAAGTCATGAAGATCTAGATGATGAAGAAATAAGAAGGTTGTGAGAAGATTGAAGAATAAGTTGTGACATTAAGATTTAAAGTTGTCAAGCTCAACAACAACACTGAAGAGAGAAAAATCTCCACACCATCAGTAAAGAAAGTTGAAGAGAAAAGTTATAAGAATGAAGATAAGTCTAAGAGTTATGCAAAATTTATCAAATCCTCTATCAAGAAGGAAGAATGCAAGCCATCAAAGAAGAAAATTCTAGAAATGAAGAAAACTCAAGAAGAAGATTACAAAAGAGACGAATATCAAAGAAGAACCTCCACTTTCAGGTATCAAAGAAGCTTTAATCATGGCGAAGGAAACACCAGAAGAGAATATTGTGATCATCCAAGACATGAATTCAGAAGGACTACATCACAAATAATATCATTCACTTCCAGGTATCAAAATTTCTTTTATGGTCATTGTTTTACTTGTAATAACTTTGGACATAAATTTGTATATTGGAAATCTTATGGAAGAAATTGTCAAACAAGAAATGTTTATCTGGCCCCACATAATATTGAATGTTACAAATGCCACAACTATGGAAATGTAGCTTGTGATTGTAGAAGCATTGGATACCTCCATAAAATAAAACATAGATATCATATGCAAGAAGGTTTGGAAAATAAAGATAGAACATGTGAATAAAGAACATGTGAATAAAGAGCAGGTAAATGAAGAACATGTCCCAGAAATCATACTCTCAGGATTTGCAGTAGTACGAGATCATGATGAATCCATAGATGAACAAGAATATTACTCTACATCAGAGTGAGTAATTTTCTTAAGCCATCTGGCTTGGAGACTTCCATTAAATATGAATATTTAAGAGGGGGATTCTAAGCAACAACTCTACATATCAGAGAACTATCTTTCGAGCAGTCTAAAGTGTTTTCATATTTTGGGAAGACAATTTCAGAATGGTTTGAAGAGAGAAGTGTACAATGTCTTGTGACAGCTTGATTATTTGAGTAGCATATTTCATAATGCATTCCCATGTAGGTATCAATTCAAAGTTATGAAGAATATCAATGGCACACTTTTCATGCAGAGATTCATATAGAGGATTCCAGACATGTATTCAGACATAGATATATTCATTACAAATTGTTCCAGACATGTAAAGTTTGATTTAGAAGATAGGTTTAGAAGTAGGAATATGTAGTGATCAGTTGCAGAAGATTCGAAGAAGTCTTCAGAATGGTAAGGTGACATATGGGTCAACATTGTGTACAATTGAGTAGAAGAGTCATGGAAATTTGTTATGATACACTGACATAGATGATTTCATGAGATATTTGGTAGGTCTAATAGAGAGTACAGAAGACGTGAATCATAGAACATGCATAACAATGGATGAAAGAATATTGACAGATGAAATTGGTTAGTCACGTGAATGAAAGAAGTGAAAGGCACAACATGACAAGGGAAGAGAAACCATTAGCATAAACAATATCGTTGGAGGAAAGTATGGTAATTTATGTGAACTTGACAAGCCATGAAGATTTGAAGTCAAGTAACTTTGAATGCTTTTTATATATGTTAGTGAATTAAAAGAGGAAGCACCAATGGACAAGAAGCACCAGAAGAGAGGAAATAAAACATATGTAGGAAGACCCATATTGATCTACGTGATATCTTGCAGAGAAGTCAAGTGGAGAGAAATACTCAGAGAAAGAGATCGGGAAAGAAATTTCAAAAGTATGAAGACAGGGGGAGACATACCAATAGGTGGAGTTACCCTTTTTCCCATGATGTCAAAGGGAAGAAAGAGAAAGATCAGAAGAGAAATATTAGAAGCATGAAGATAGGGGGAGTAGCCCCAAGGGTAGATACCCTTTCTCATTGATTTCAAAGGGGGAGAGAAACATGAGGAGAGAAAGATCAGGAGCATTGGTCACATGTGGAGTATGAGTGTTGGAGTATATGTGTTTCCATGAATGAAAAAGGGGGATATTGTTGGATAGTTGGTTGTCATTGATGTAAACATACATGGTTCTCATTGATGTTAACAAAAGTGATGGGTGTATTTTGGAGAAGTATCCAAAGTGGTCCCCTTATGGTGTATCTTTAAGCATGGTCATCACAGGAATACACTTTGAAAAATTCTACAAGAAACCCAAAGGTGTGGTCATGAATCCCGAAGTTGTTTGAGGAATAAGGACATGAAGGGAAGTGTAAATGCAGATGACACACACTAATAGATGGAAATTCCTTGTCATGTCATTTCCAATGATAGGTGGTATGTCACGTGGTTCCTTATGGTTGAGGGGTTATGACCTCATGAAATTTGAATCCCTGGAGAATGGTCAACAAGACCCTAAATGGTTGCAACAAGAAGTTACAAGTCATTAATTAAAGAGTAAAGTGGTTGTAACAATAAAGTACATGCCGACCCCAAAGTCAAGTAAAGGATGTACTTGAAAAAGTATAAATACACATTAAGAACCTCTCATTTTCATCATTCAATATTATGATCTCTTAGTACAAGTGTGGTATGAATTTTAGAGGGAAAATGAAGTGAAGAAGGGTGAAATTTCAAGGGAAGATGAAGTCTTGCGGTGATGTGTTCTAAGGTATGTTTTTAAAAGGTCATCTTACTATTTTCGCTATAACATTTTTTTCTAGAATGATTCAGATAGTGAAAATTAGAGGATGTTGAGAAGACATATCAAGGTACTTGTGGTAAACATTTTAGCTTCTGAGTCGTTTCATTTTGGGAGATACACTCTGTGGAAGATAGGGTTTTTGACTAGTCCAACAACTAGTCTCAAACAAGTGTTCTAGGTAAAACAATCATAATCTCTTAATAGAGAATCAAAATTCTATGAGAACAATTTAATTGGAACAATTATAGTTTGTAATATCTTTTGTGTGAGTTTCAGAATCATATATCAAATATTGAGTGTGTGGCATGTTGTACACGTTTTCTCTCCAGAGTAGGTTAGAATTCAGGAAATTATTCTACTTTCTCTATAACATCTGATCTAAGATGTTCCCAACCATGAAATGTTTAGGAGATGGAGGAAAGATCTCAAAGTACATGTGGTTAAAATTTTAGATATTCTCTATGGAAGTTGGAGTTCATGAATGGTCCTGAAATATGTTTCAAACAAGTCATCTTGGAATTTTTGTTATAACTTCTTTTCCAGGACATTGTAGAATGTTAAATTTTCATAGGTCTAAAAATACATATAGAAGTACCTCATGTAGAAATTTTAGAATAAGAAATAAAAAATTGAACTTGTGGTGAATCTTACAAGTTTTCATATTTGAGGTATGTTTTGATACATGATTTGAGACATATTTTTGGTACATGTATGAGGTACATTTATTGGTGATATTGATGCATGTTTGAGGAACTTCTTGATGAGGTTATGGCACATGTTTGAGGTACATGAATTGGATGTTGTGGTACATGATGGATGCATGTCTTAGTGATGTTGGTACATATTGAGACACATCTTGATGATGTCATGGTACATTGACTAGAAGCATATCCTAGCTATCTTTGTATCTGGTTTGGTATATGTCATGGTGAGGTTATCACATTCTTGAGGAACTTCTTGGTGATCTTGGTACATGGTATGGTACATGGTTGATGTACATGGTATGGTACACGTTTTGATATATGGTTGATGCATGATATGGTACATGTTTGATACATGGTTTATCTACATGGTATGGTACAGATTCTAGTACATGGTTGATGTACATGGTATCATGATGGTTTTGGTATCCATGTGAGTGGATCTGCTTATAGTTGGTTGATCATGGTATATCAGTGACAATGATGGTGATAGGGACAGTGACATGTTGGATGATTGGTTGATCATTAGTTACAGGTTGGTGTGATAGTAACAATGGTAGTGACGGTGGAAGTGACAATAACATTGACAGGTTGATGTATTGGTGATAGGGGAAGTGACAATATCAGTGGTAGTGACAGGTTGAGTCTACACTTATATTTTCCAATGGAAGGAAGGGGTAAGGAAAGGGGGTTGTATCCTCCTTTCAGTTGGTGTCAGAGAACACAGGGACTTGGATATTCCTTCAAGTTGGAGCCTATAAATCAAGGGATTGTAGCCTCCTTCTGGTTGGAGCCAGAGAACACAGGAAGTTGGAGATTCCTTCAAGTTGGAGCCTGTAAACTAGGGGATTGGAGCCTCCTTCCAATTGTAGCCGAAGAATTCAGGAAGTTGTAGCTTCCTTCATGTTGGAGCCTATAAATAGGGGGTTGGTGCTAGAGAATTGGAAAGTTTGTGTTTCCTATGAATGTATTCTTGATATATATATATAAGAAAAAAAATTGTGGTTTTCTCCCATTTGGGTTTCCACGTAAATTATGGTGTATTTTGCATATGTGGTTGTTTATTATGAACTGATGAATGATATTTTTTATGATGAAACAATATATTGAATGGATAAGTGATCAAATATCGAATACTGATGATAAAGTTGAATTTTATATATTGTGATTGAACGGGGTTAAAAGTGTGAATAATGATTCACCCCCCTCTCAGTATTCCAACAACGAATCCCCACTAGTACAAATTCTAGTAGGAACCAACCTAATCTTATATATCTTTGTAGACACTAAGCTACTAGAGGCACCAATTCACACCACTAAGAACCAACTTGGAAAGAGACACCAATTTATTATAGATATTTGTAGACACCAATCTATTGGAGACACCAATCCCCACTGCTAAGAATCAAATTAGAAAGAGACACCAATATGTTACAGATCTTTATAGACACTAATCTAATGGAGACGCCAATTCCAACTGCTGAGCACCAACTTAGCATGAGACAACAATCTCTAAGTTTCACTAACCTTCACTAAGACTTCTTTCTATTTATACCTTCACCATGTATTCGTGTTGCTTCTGCCTTTACTAGGTCTACTCACTGCTTCTTCCTTCAATAGGTCTTCTCACTACTTTTTCCTTTACTAGTTTGACCAAAATTTGAATTTCCAATTGGAAACCTTAAAAAATCTTGTTGTTTTGGGCCTCTTCCAAAGAAAAAACTTGTACAACATGCCATGTATCCAATTTTGCAAATATGATTCTGAAATTTTTATTCGAGTTACTTCTATATGTCTACTATGTTCTCTGATTTTTTCACAATCTAAAGAGTCCCATAAAAGAAGTTATAGTGAAAATTCCAAACTGACCTATTTGAAACTGATTTCAAGAGCATTCAAGAACCCTAACTTCCATAGATAAAATCATAGAAATTACAACGAACCAAAATTTAAAATATTTACCTGAGGTACTTATATATGTATCCTATTTTCTGTAAACATTTCATAGTCTAAAGAGTCCTAGAAACGAACTTATAGTGAAAATGAAAAACTGACTTGTTTGAAACTGATCTCAAGACCATTCAGAAACCCTAACTTCCATGGAGAATATCACAGAACGTGTAGTGAACTAACAATTGAAATTTTTATCACATGTACATCATCATCTCTCCTATGTCTCTTCAAAATTTCAAGGTCTGACACGTTCCATAAAATAAGTTATAGCGAAATTGCCAAGTTGATCTGTTTGAAACTTATTTCAAGAGAATTTAGGAACCCTAACTTCCATAGCGAATATCTTTGAAGGTATAACAAGGAAACATATGATATTCTTACCATATGTCAACCAATATCTCTCCTCTTTCATTTAAAAATTTTAAGGTCTAAAACATCCTAGAAAAAAGGTTATCGCGAAAATGCCAAGACGACCAGAAACAGATTTCACAACTCTTCCCTTTAGGAATTATATTCAATCTTTGTTCATCCATTTTTCTAACACACTCTTTCTCTCAATACTTTTTCTTCTTATACTTTTTCTTAACCCTTTATGAAGGGACATGTCCATTAATTAAATACCTAATTCCCAATACCATGGACAAATAACCCAAACCCATGGGTTTGAAACCACCATTTCACATACACCCCTTTTGTAGTGTGTGTGTGTGTGTGTGTGTGTGTGTGTGTCTTGGAAATGGGAAATGTTGTGTGTATTGTAATGTCATAATATGACATTAGTGATAACATTAATCCTTTGACATCAATCAAAATAATTCCAACACATGGTTGACACTAAATCTTAGGGATTTACCATTTGATATATTATGATTTCTTGAGTTGTTTAAATTCCCTTGTTAATCCATAGAATAGAGACGGCATAAGGAAGAACAAGAAACAACCTTAGGAAATCAACATTTACTCCAATAGGTGCATTGTAATTCACACCTACCCCAAAACCAAAGGAAGATAATGATTAAGGAGATATTAGCCATCCAAGGAGACATGTTGCATCTCCTAAATAGAGTTCTTAAAGGAAAAATTTCCCTAATTTACCTAGATGGAGAAACCCCGCGTAGTGTAACACAAGAGAAAGAGTTGGGATTTTGATAAGGATGCACCAAAAAAGTGGTACCCCACATGATATGGATGGATTGATTTGTGACATGAAGAAGGTCAAATCACAATTTTTTGTGGGTGTAACTAGTAGAGACAAAGATGAGATTTGATTCGTAGCTCAACACAAATACTTTGGGTTAAGAGAGTAATTTAGTAATGATAAGACTTTCCTAGCCATATTTTTAGATATATGCAATTTTCTCTCTATGGTGTAATAACAAATACCAACAAATCAAAATTAGAATGACCACAATCACATGGGAGATATTTGATATGTGATTTTGTATGAGACCATTTTTCAAGCATTACCTACAACATCAAGTGGATGAATTATCTCCCCTTTGATAGGGAAACATGATGGTATCTAAGTACAAGGTTAGGTTTATAGAATTTCTTGCTGAAAAGTCTACTCCCTAGAGTTACCTACCTTGCTTAAGTCAATGCATTGACACAATACATAGAGGACCAATGATAGGTAAGGATAAATAATAGGGGTAATCTTGTCATATCCCATTAGAAAGGTTGTAATGAGTAACTTAAATATTCATAATTAGGTTCATAAATGGATTTGTGTAGACCTTAGGGCCCTACGATTTTCCAAACTAGTAGTGGAATTGATCCTCTCATCGATAATTGTAATATATTACCATAGAATCCACACCTCCAATAGTTTCTTGTTTCTTGGTGATCCTCATCATGCGAGAATTTTACCTCAAAAGCAATCATGGCATTCACGTCAAAAGAGAACATCACTTTCATGACCAAAAATCTACTAGATAATCCCTTATAGTTTGGTGAAGAAGAATGTTGAAAATTAATTGTTTGATATAAATATTTGTTTGTTAATACATTGAATTTCATAAGTATATCATGTCGTTGATTTTTTTGTATTTATGAAAGTATATGGTGTGGGGTTCCATCTTAGATTATGATTTTTATACGAATTTCAATCTTCTACTATTTTGTGTTTTATGTTGAGTGTATTGTGGCCTTAATTCTTTCCCCTGTAAAATGGAGGGGAGGTGGAACCAATTGGGTCAAACCTATAGTTGATTATTATTATGGTAATTTTACGTTGGTTAAATGGAGAATTTTGTATTCACAAAGGCATGGAAAAGGGGGAGTAGAATGTTTTTGGAAGTGGATGGATATTTAGAAATTTTAATTTAAATATTCATGGCCACTAATATTGTTTTTTCAAAAATTTAAGAAGGGGTAAATTAAAATTTCTAAATGGTTTATTCAATTATTTAAATGGTTTATTCAATTATTTAAATGGTTTTATTTAAATGGTTTATTCAACTATTTCTGATGAGGTAAAATTAAGTTTCTAATTCTAAGTTTATTAAAAAAAATTGAATTAGGTTAACTAAATTGGCTAAAAGATTATTCGGAAATTTAGGATGGGGAAAACCAAATTGGTTAAGAGGTTATTCAATGATGTCGGACAAGGTAAACTAATTTTTTTATTTATTTAAAATAAGGATATGATATCTCTTTTATATTACAAGTGGTAAAAAAGTAATTACACGGGAAAACTAAATTGGTTAAGAGGTTATTCAATGATTTCAGAAAAGGTAAACTATTTTATTTATTTATTTAAAAGTAAGGATAGGACATCCCCTAGATGGGGTGTCACCTGGCGATTGCATGTCACATGGTGCACTGGCAGCAAGGGTAGTTAAAGCCCCTCACCACCAACACCCTCCTCAATTCATTTGATATACCTTGCATTTACTTTGAGCATAGCATAGAGCATTGGGACAGTCCAACAACTCTAATGGTGCTTCAAATCTGGTTTATGGGTATTGGTACGATGTCTCCTTCCCGCAACACTTCGACATTCATGGCCTCCATTTCCATCACCTCACTCATCATCACACAGGGATATCCCCATTGCTTCCCTTATATTTTTTTTACATCCTCAGTCCCTCATTCACCCCTTTCTATCAAGCTTTGGACCTCCTAGGCCACGATTTTTTTCATTCTATCCCTCCCAAGCATTTCTAGCCTCTCCACTATGCATTCTTCTCCCCATAATCTTGGTTCGTTATGCCCTCTAAGAGAGGCAATCCCAAGTGTGGATCAGCCTACTACAGTCAAGTAGGCAGGCACCTACGCACTGGACCTATGACTCTCTCTCCCTTTCCAGGAAGCAACCCAGTCCATTCTCCCCATTATAATCATAACTGGGACAAGGAAGTCCAAGAAGAGCCTCACTCGCCTATCCCAACGCCCAATTATGGAGGATTCATAGTGGAGGATGAGATTCATCCTCATTGGGAAGATATTCCTCATCATTTGCAGGATGCTAGCGGTGAACAGACGACACAAGAAGGTACCAAGGAGTCAGTCATGACAGGTTGTCTGGTAGAGGAGGAGATTCGTCCTCTATTGTCGGATTGTTGCAAGAATTCCACTGACCCCAATGCAATAGACCAAGAGATCAAATGGGGTGAATTATGGAATGAGGAGGAAATACACAACTCACCCAAAGTGCCAATGCATCATACCCTGGACAACCCTGCCTCACCCAGGTCATGCAGGCTCACAGAGAAACACTTGACCCTCATTTTTTAGATGAGGAGGTACCTAGCCGAGCAGATGCATAACTAGTGCCTCCTAAAGAAGTGCATGGATGTTATGTTTGATTCCTTATCAGGCGAGCCCACAAAGATTCATTTCCCCACATCCTTCCAACCTTATGCCTTCACGATCATCCAGGAAGAAAGCTCGGGTTCGCCTCATCTTTAGATTTTCTACTGTTAATTTTCTGGTCTTAGTTGTTTTGTTTTTTGTTTCCATGAAACTTTGGTGCAATAGTTGGTCAATGAACTATGTCAACCTCGTGTTTTGGTTTCCATGTATATGGTAGAATACGTGGCAAGATATTACGGTTTTTAGACATGTGTCGCTTTCTAGTCTTTGCATAGTGCCACCTATTCTAGTTTCCACACCTATGACATAAAAGATGGTGAGTCTTGATGTAATATTTTGACAAGTGTCACTTTTGATGGTATAAGGTAATACAATCTCTTTTTTATTTACGAAACAAAAGTAAGGATAGGACTTCTCTTTTATATTACAAGTGGTAAAAAAGTAATTACACACATGGTAGAATGATTCAAGAGAGTGTCTCAACTTGAAACTTTTTTTATGGCATGTCAAGATCATGCCTTAAGAACTTTCAAAAACAAAATATGACATTGTCTAAGCATTTTCTAACCTCTATAATAAAACCAAAAACTAGATTTTAACATATCTTGGCCCATGAACATTACATTATAACATGAACATAAAGAAACTATCTTAAAAAGGAATTAGTCTATGGCCTCTAAAACTTTTAAAGTGAAACATAAAAACTATATAATCATGTATATAGAGATAGAATCAAGCATTTACATGTTATTTTTCATCATCATATAGAGAGGTAAGGTGTTGGGGTCTTCACCCCCTTGTTGTTCTTCTCTTTCTCCCTTTGTTTCATCTTATGTATCCTCGTATGATACTTGGAGGGATTACAACATGAAATAATACTTTTCATTTAGCTGGTTGTTACAAGAGAATCCCCCTGTGGACAAGTGGATTTCCTCTTGGATACTAGACCCCTATGACCAAGACAGAAAAGTGCTATTGTGAACACTGACATTCCTTTTCACGAAGATAAACTATTCAAAGAAGAAGAAGGAAGAAGGGTAAATACCTTTTACCAACGTTTGTCCTTGCTCTATCCAGGTTGATCTTGATCTCCAAGTTCTTCAGAAGGTCCTGTAATACAATGAGCAACAACAATGAGACATTATTCCTACTCTACCATTATTAGCTTCATAATGGATCTCTAACAGAAACAAGTTCATGAAACGTACACAAACTTTAAATGAAACAAGCCAAGCATAGATTTGTATTAATGAAAACAAAGTGAAATGCTTACAACTGTAGATGTAGGTGCAATAGCTTCACCTTGCTCTCTTTTTCTAGACCCTTGCTCAAATAATCCACACATAGAATGATGATGCTTCCATGATATCTCCCTTATGAGATCATAAGTTTGATGCCTTACAATGTCTCCCCTTTCACCATGAAGAGGCCTCCTTATATAGACTTGGAGAGGCCTAACCACTTAAGATATTATTGGGATAAGTTGAGGATTCTTCTCCTTTAGTTGTGGATCTTCCCTAAGATCGATCCTTGACCTCATATCTGAATCCAACCAACTCCAGATATGAAGGGATTCTTCCCTGATTTCTCTCAACAATCCAAAAATTTGCTCAAAAAAGGCCAGCGCTGCCTCAGAATGGGGCACAGAGCGTTGGAATGCTCCCCCAAAAGAGGTCACAGAGTGTTGCCTTCCAAAATTGATTTTTTAGTGGTTGTTTCTATGGAAAAAGACTTGTACTCTTTGTCAAATGATTTCTTCTCTTCAAAACCAATATTTTGAGGTGTCTCTCAAGTGTTCTTGATAATGTCGTCTGAGACACAACATGGGGAAGATGACAACATGATATTTGTGACACTTGTGGGAGAAATGCAACACTTGCGACATTTGGTAATGACGACACTAGGCCATCATCATAATGATTAATTTTGATGTGTAACAGATTGCCCCCCAAAGTGCGAAGTTAGAATATGAGAACTGATGACTGAAGTACTTTGTAGACTTTTTCAAGCAATGGTACAGACTCAAAGAACTTGGTAGAAGCTACACAAAACCATCAAACAAATATTATGACATGTTTCAAACCCAAGGCAGACATACCTATGCTTGAGTGATAAACATTATCAAGGTATGGATGCCATAAAATACACTGCAGATCCATAATTATATTGACAAAAAGGTATAGACACTGAAGATACAATGTGTATCTATACTCCTATGACCTGAATTGATCGTAGCCACTAAGAATACACAGTGGATATACGAGATGACAAGACATAGCCACGACCAATACAAAGTGGATCTATGTGACAGTATATGTGTCAATGTTCAAAAGAAACTCCATCGCAACCTGGGAAAAGTACATATAAGTGTGATGACTCAACCCAGGGTCTTCTTACCGATCTCGATGTAGTACGAATCTAACCATGTGAATAGATGTCCTGATGTCGAACATGGTAGAAACCACTTGATTATCGGTCAATGAGGTAAACCATTAACAAGCACGAGGGAAATCACCATTGATGTCAATGATTCCCAAGGTACTCTAGTACATTCCAACGAATGTGAATGGATGAGATGAAGTCAAACATCTGTGGAATCATCCGATCATAGGTCAATGATGTAAACCCACTGTCGGACGTGAGGAGGCCTACCATTGAGGCATTCAGGTCCCAAGGTACTAACTGTTTTCTAAGTCTAGTTCATGGATAATGTGTTGAAGTCAATAGGAATAGACTCGTCGAAGGAGGGCCTTGGTGTATCCCCCATCAACGACACGAAACTGAAACAGTTATGTAATTGGTGGATCAAATGAACATGGACTGATGCGGGTATTGAAACAAGAATTTGTGATGGTTGACTCTTGAGGTAGATACTTCCCTTGAACACTGAGGCATGACAGTATAAAACTTGACATGGACCAAAACTTGATAATGCAATGGATACTGTGACTTTCATCGGGTGACCCAAAGGAGTAAGGAAACTCAAAGGATTGGTTTAGTATAGAGGTTCAACAGAAAAATGCATGCAAAGATAAAATGTCGTGTTCAAGGGTGATTGTAAGAGTTACTGGTAATGTTCTCAAAAACTGCTTGGCTTGCTTCCTTCAATTTCCCCCCCATCCAGATAGATGAGTAACTCTTTTCAATTTAACGAGCTCGAGGAGGGTAACACATGATCGATATTAACTCACCTTCGGTAAGTCCATCTTTGCTTGTTTAACGAATTGGAAGAAGTAAGGGTTTGGTCCAATATGGGCCCTTCAATGTATGATTGTTTAACGAGTCCAAAGAAGGTAAACTCGATGATTTTTCATGTTTAGAGAGTCTGAAAAGAACTTGAAGACAAGTCCAGGGTAGTTCTTTTCTGTAATTTTAGTCTCGCAAGGCCGAAAAAGAGATAAATTATCACTCGAAAGATGCCCTTTCAAACCTTTTAACGAGTTGAAAAGGAAGCAAGATCACTCGACAATATCTTCATGTTTAGAGAGTCTAAAAAGAGATTAAAGGAGACTCCAGGGGGTTCCTTTTTCGTGTATCCATGCGGGTCCGAGAAAGAGATAAAATTTTACCTGGTGCATTCTTATGTTTTTTGAGCGTGAGAATGAACTAAGACTATGCTCGTGAATGTGACACGATAAAAAAGAACAAAACTGCTCTGAAACCTGCCAATAATGTCAAAACTGCATTCCAGGGTATTAATAAGGCCTCCAAAATATTTTTCAAAACCCAAAAATAACTATATCTTAGGCAAACATGAAATTTATAATAGTAAAATGGGGTAAAAATATTATTTACCATTTTATTTGTGAAAAGATTTGTAGCAGTGGAGAATTTGTGCTTTGTAGGGTGAATCTTGCATTGCTCGGTCCCGGAGCTACGGTCAACTATTTTCCTTGCCGTTTGGACCAGGTTGGTGCTCTTCTTCCTCTCTCTAATTTGTATGGTTCAAATTTTGTTTTTAGGCAATAATTGGGTGCAAATATTGATGCTCTGGGTTGTCTCAAGCACCCAAAAGGGCTCGATGCTACTCTAGATTTAGTGGGGGAATGTTTCCTGATTTTGTAAGCATCCATGCAAGCTGATGAAGGCATGCCAATGCTATGGTGTAGAGGTGGAGGGGGCACTGCCCAAAAACCACAAGAAAAAATTCCTAAAATGGCCAAGGCTTTCTCAAAACATGAAGGGGAGCATTTTAAATTTTTAGAGTGCCGTGGTGGCCATTGTGAGGGGGATTTGGTGCCCTGATGTGCATTTAAAGGGGTTGTTGGCCTCATAGAAAGAGAAAACAATTTGTTTTTTTAAGTTTTTAATTGCCAAAAAATTGTCGAAAAACGTGACTAATGAATTTTGGTTGTTGATGATTGCAGGTAACTTCGACAAAAGTCATGATCGAGTGGAAAGAAAGAGAGCATGATCTCAATGATGTGGATACCTTGCAAATTCCTCGATCACCAACTGCATTGAGGAATTGCAGTCTCCTCTAGTTCTTCAAAACACAAAAAATGAAGAAAGAGATTCTTCTTCTCAAGCATATTATCGGGCTATGGAACGTTGCGGAACAAGGGCTCCAAATTGGAACGCAACTTCTTACCATCGAGTTTGAATATGTGTACTTCTTGACCAACCTCTCGAAAAGAGGGCCCCCCATAGTTTTATCTAGATAGAGGGCACTTCCTGCGCCTGTAGATGAGTACCTGGGAAACGATTGTGTCCCAGGAGCGAGACTAGTGGGAGGTAGAATCGCAATCAAAGACATCAGTGATATACCTATTTGGTCCATTCTATTTTCCATTACGAGAATAGAGGGAAGTACTAGATCGCACCTAGTTTCAAGATCAAAGGTGGTCTATGGTTTACAGTGTCTAGAGCCAACATTGTTTAACTAGAGTCTAGGGTTCCTTCAAAGTGTGAAGGAGAAAATTACGATATGCAGAGCAAGGTAGCAGAAGAAATTAGGGTATGGTTCATTCTTGGCTTCGTTATTCTTAGAACGCATTCCTCAGATGCAACCTCAGATTGCATTAGCAGTACGACCAGTGGGAGAACCACGTATGGAGAGATGGACTAGCCTGTCTCCGAGATTAGAATCAAAGACAGAGTTTAGGTTCACTGGTGACTTCTTCGCTTGGTTGGGACACTAATTGATTGCGATAGAAGAATTCCCATACACCAGAGTGGATTTTTGGGGAAGCATGGACCTGGTCCTTCCAGATGGGGTGGACTAGGACGCATCAGGTAAGAAACCAAAAATGATCTTGTCAAGTGTTTTTTTTTATTTTAAAACTTATATTATTTTTTTGGGTACATAGAAGAGTTTCTAACAGATGTATCATTTCATCATCCAGACAGGGGAGCAACACGTCTGGCAGAGATACTGGCATTGGGGTGCCACAGGGATGCTTAGATAGTAGTAGTGGCAGGGGGTCTCCAAGAGGTGGAGACAAACCTCCATGGTGTTATGATGGGTATCCCTCCTCTTTTGAGAAGGAACATACCCTTACACTTGCATAGACACATAGTGGAAGTCCTTGATACTATTAAATCTTTACTGAGACAAGTAGCCCGTGTGATGGTGTGCTACTTGGCACAATATGATGCGGGAGGACTAGGACCTCATTGATATTTTTGTATAGTCTTTATGACGATATTATGGGCACGAGGACCCAACATTTTTCCCTTCTATGTACTTTTTTTATGTAATCAAACATTTTCTGTCATGCCATATATATATACATATCCGAGTTTTTACAATGCCTAAATGACGTTTTTAATGTGATGTGTTTTAATTTGCATGTGAATTATGATTTATTTCCTTTATGAAAACTTATTTATGTGTGAGATACCTATCCATGATGTAATTAGCTAACGAATTTGAAATGGTATTGAGTTCTCTTGGTATGTGTCTATATTTGATAAAATCAAATATTTGTTCAAGACGATGAACTCGTAAGTGGAGACGTAGTAGGATAGGATTGTGAATAGTGTAGATTCAATTAAGTTGACAGAGCATGAGTTGGGAGTCTAGGTTGACGATCATGCAAGAAACACCTAGGGAGGAGGCCTCGGTTAAAAGTTCGATGACAGTATGATACTCTGCCATGTTGTTAGTTGTTGATCCTAAGAAAATACCTCCTGAACTCACCAATTCATTAGAGTGGTAAACGACCCAAGCTGCAGAAGCAACGTTTTGGGTGTGTCAACTAGCACCATCCACAAACCCAACAAAGATAGGAAAGAAAGATGTCATATGCACATGAAAACACAACACACAATATAAGTGGCTAAGGAAAAAAATCGAGCATGAAAAATAAAAAGACACACCAAACTAAAATACAATAGTGTACAAAGCACGCATGCTAGATGTTCTATGCATAGTACTTCTTAAGGTAAAGCCTTTTTTCGGGGCTCACCCAGGGAGATTTCGTCATAGTCAACTAGATCATAGGCGCCTCCATGTAAAACACATTTCACGATGTAAGGACAATGCCATAGAGGTTCTAACTTACCTGTCCCTAACTTATCATGAGCCTAGTCATAAACAAGGACTAGGTCTCCTTCTGCAAAAACATGAGGGTGGACAGATTTTTCATATTGATTCTTGATTCTCTTTTGATATGTCTCGTTAATGAGAGCGGCATCACGATGTGTTTCATCCAACCTGGTCAAGTGTAAGAAGAAATCTTCTTCGGAAGAAGTGTGAGGAAGGAGTTCTACTTTGAGTTTCAACGAGGGAATTTCGCACTCGATTGGTAAAACAACTTCTATGCCATATACTAGCTGGAAAGGAGTGAATCGAGTAGCAGTTTCCACTAAAGTACGATAATCCCAGAGAGTGGATAAAATTTGTATATGCCAAGATGTATTTTTTTCCCCTACCATACGTTGAATCATGTTTTTAAGGACCTTGTTGATGTCTTCAACTTGTCCATTTGCTTGAGGATAGTACGGGGATGAGTTCTCATGGTGAAAACCCAATTTGGCATGCAACTCACTCATCATCTGGTTTTGAAAGTGTGAACCATGATCAGTGACAATGGCTTGTGGAACACCAAAGTGAGTGATGATGTGGTTAAAAAAGAAAAGAGCTACAGTATGGCCATCATTTAGAAATGTAGGCATAGCCTCAACCCATTTTGTAAAGTAATCGACAACGACGATTATATAACCGTGCCCCTCGACTAAGGTAGGCTTAAACTGTATGAAATCAATGCCCCATTTGGAAAAGGGGCCGATGGAAATAATGGGATGCAGCGGAGCAGGGTGGGTGTGTGCCTTTTTATGAAAAACTTGGCAGGGTGGGCACTTTTTGACAGCCTCAATACAATCCTTGAAGATTGAGGGCCAAAGGTAACCGGCATATAAAAATTTATGGGTTGTAGCCATCCCAGAAAGGTGACCGCCATAGGCTCCAAGGTGATAGTCATTGAAGATGCTTTCAACCTCTTCATGAGTAATACATCGTCGTTGGATAGTGTCAATGCCATGGTGATATAAAGTGTCATCAATAATAAGGTAATGGTGGGAATGGTGGCGAATACGATGACATTCTTCATTAGAGATATCGGGCTGAAAACGTTGTGTCTGGAGATAAAGAAGGATGTCTCCATACTAAGTATCGAAAATGCTAATGAGGAATAGAGATTCATCAGGGAGAGAATATCTAGTCTCAGTGTCTTCATTAGCATGGGGAAAATCGCAGATGAGCTCCGCAAACACCCAGGACTTTTTAGATTTGGACTTAGCAAATTCAAGATGGAATTCCTGAAGGATGACGATCCATTTGGAGTATTTTCCCCCAAGGACTTGATGTGTCAGAATATGATACATGGGGTTTGAATCCGCGATAACTGTGGTGGTGCATAGAAAAATGTAATGATGGAATCTCTGGACAATGATGACGGCTGCCAAAGCCAACTTTTCAACATGTGAATATCAGAGCTCAGGACCAGATAGAATTTTTCTCAAATAATATATCATGTGTTCCTCACCGATAGGTTCCTCTTGAACTAACACCGTAGAAATATTGGAAGTAGAGGCTTCTAAGTAAAGGATATAGTCCTGCGTATAATTTGGAGGATGAAACAGAGGTGCATTGGTCAATGCATGATTAAGAGAAACAAAATATTGTTGAGCAGTTTCATCCAAGATGAAAGGGGTGTCTTTCTGCAACAATCGCATAAGTCCTTTGGTAATATCATCGTAGTTACAAATGAAACGGCGAAGAAAGTTTGATTTCCCCTGCAAACTTTGGAGTTGTGTCAGATTATTAGGTGAAGGTAAAGCAAGGATAGCTTTAATTTTTAAGGGATCCACCCAAATCCCATCCTTGGAAACAACGAAGCCGAGGAGTCAACCTGATTTGACAATAAAGATACACTTATGTGGATTCAAATGAATGCGGTAGAACCAACATCGAAGAAAAATATCCTGTAGATGGTCGAAATGGTCTGATCGACATAATGAATGGGCCGGTAAATCATCAAGGTAAGGTTTTGCAATATGTTTGATATCATGGAAAGCATATGACATGGCCAGCTAGAATGTGGCATGAGCATTTTTTAGGCTAAATGGTAGTTTCCAATAGGTGAAAGTTCCCCACGGGAAAATGAAGGTTGTCTTATGCTGAGCACTAGGTAAAATGTCAATCTAGTTGTACCCTAAGAAACCATCCATGAAAGAGAAAATCACGCTACCTACGCAATTATCAATGATCTGGTCGATGAAGGGAATAGGGTAGTTGTCTTTCGGACAAACCTTATTGAGGTCCCTATAATCAACGCAGATATGAATGGCCCCTTTCTTCTTATTAGGCAAAACAATGTTTGAAACCCATTCTGTCAAAGGGACATGATAGATGAAGCCAGATTTCAATAATTTCTCAACTTCTTCCTTAATAGCCACAGTCTTCCTAGGATGGACAGGGCAAAGTTTATGTCGAATAGGTTTCACACCTAGGTAGGTTTTAATCTCATGCACAACGATCGATGGATCAATCTCTAGCATCTCTTCATAGCTCCAAGTGAAGACATCATGAAATTCTTTAAATAAAGCGGTATAAGAGACCACTTCCCTAGGTGAACAATTAGCACCGAGGTTAATGTTTTCCATGAAACCTTCCTTGTTCAAAATGTCAATAATAATCATAGATGAAATGTTTCCCAAATTCCCCTCAGAAAGAGTATCTTGTGTGAGGATGGGAAATTGTGGAAAATTGACAACATCAGGAGGGAAGACAGAGTGTATGTCTTCCTGAATTTCTTCAAGAGGTGGAAGAAAAGAGGATCGATGATGGATATCATCCCAAGGTATGTTGTCGATGCTAAGAATTTCCATTATAGATTCATCGGAAGGAAAAATTTGGGAAATGTAGTCGAACACAAACGATAAGGAATTTAACTATGATGGCATCGAGTAACTGTTGGGTGCTAAGAGATGTTGGTCATCTGAGGAGGGAGAGGCATATTGAAATGCAACGTATGAGGTTTCGGTTGGACTAAGTGTCATGGTGTCACCTAGTGCATCGAATTCCAAAGGACTAGGTATAATCCAAGGGTCAGATGATTCCAAGGATTGGTAAACCATAGTCGAAATCATATTGATTGTGCCAATATGATGTGTAGTGGGTGCAAGTGGTGTAGGGAAGGTACTTGTAAGGCTAGAGTCTTTCAACAAGACAACACCAATGCTTCCGTATGTGATCTTTTGATCTCCCAAGAATGGAATATTGTTGGTAGCAGGAGTGCGAGTGTCAGGTGTATAGTAATCCAATTGATCGATGGTGACAATTTTACCTTGATGAGGAAATTGCACACATCGAAACACCGAAGAAGCTACAACATTCATGGCATAAAGCCAACTTCTTCCAAGTAACAAGTTGTAATTGAGAGGAGCATCGACCACCTCAAAATCAACAGTAACACTTTTGTCACCTAACTGAATGTCTAAGGATTGTAATAGTTTGTGAGGATGAAAACCTTGCCCATCGAATGCACTCAACATTGTTGGGGATTTGTTAAGTTTAGGTGATTTCAATATTTTCTAGAAGGCTAAAGACATGACACAATCAGAGGCTCCCTCATCAAAAATAGTTCGGTGAATTTGTTGATTGTGAAAAACAACATCAACTTGGAAAGCAAGTTGGTGAGAGAGTCAAGATGTAAAATTTTCCAGGTTAAACATGATATTATTGGATGACTTAGGATCAAAAACACCAATAGCAGCCAAGAGTGTTCTATGTTGATTGGGGCAGTGTTGTAGAACTTCTAACGCAGACATAGCAAACGATGCTTGAGCCAAATCTTCAACAATGTTGTAGTTCTGGGTGGAACATGAACTAGGATTAAAGGTATATTTACGGATAGTTCTCTTAGGAGGGCGTAAGATAGATTTGAACACAGGTTTCTTGATATTAAGTGTTCCAGATGGAGGACTAACAGATGGAGTACTAATGGAGGATGGTGATGGATCCGATAAAGTATCGTTAGTGACCTTTCCTTTGTCAGGTTTAAATGGTGTGTCGTATGTCGTAGAGCGGGTGGTTAAATCAATCCCGTTAAATAGATAAATATGGGCACTTGTCGAGGCTTCATCATGAGAAGGGTAGCTGGAACTGCCCCCTGGAGAGGGGGTTTGAGAAACCATATATTATTGCTAAGGAAAAGGTTGAGTAAGCACGATAGGTTGGGAATTCCCTTTAAACATTTTGACCAATTCATCGCGATGTGGACAGTCTTGAGTGTAGTGATCTTCACCACAAATAAGACATGGGAATTTCATCTTCCGTTGTGGTTTCTTTTCGGTAGCAGGTGGTGAGTTTTGAGATTTAGGTTGCTCATTGTTATTATTCTTTTTGGTTTTGTTTTTTGTCTTTTTCTTACCTCCGAATTGTTGTGAAGGGGCAGACTGAACTACATTCACCTCAGAGATTTGAGTTTGGGGGGAGGTGGAGGAGAGTGTGGTCGAACTGGGAGCAGGTGTCGGAGCAGATTGGTTATCTTTTCCAGTCAACTGGGACGGAGATTGGGTTTTTATGGAGCCAATAACGCCATCCACATGCGATGAGGATGAAGGTTTGGATGGATTGGTGTTTGCACGAGTAGCATTTGGGATTAATTCATACAAAGTACCAGATTGGGAATAAACCAAATCTAAGTACTAAGTCTGAGCAATGGCCTCTTCCTTGGGGACTACACCACCTATGGCAACATCACGAGCAATCAAGGGTAAGAGTGATTTAGTAAACCATTCATCCAATAATTGGCCAGGAATGATTTCTTTGATCAACCTTCGTCGTCACCTCCACTCATGAATATGATCGGAGATGTGCACAGAGTTGGTCTAACAAAGGGAGGTCAATAGTTTAGTACCCATATCGTATCGAATGGGTAGTTGAAAGTGTGTGAGAAAGGACATGGCAAGGAAGTTGAAGTCTTGAAAAGAACCACGTGGCTGTTCAATATACCACCTGGCTACTAAACCCGTAAGTGTTCGCTGGAAAAGATGCAAATGTATATAATCGTCCATTAAGGAGTTTGATGAACACCACAAATGGAAAGTCATCACATGGTTATTTGGGTCTTCTCCAGGTTTACCGTCAAATTTTGGAATATCAAAAGGTAGTTTAGCCGAAATCACTGGCCAGAAAGGATAATGACGTATAGGATCATTGGTCAACCGAGACAAGTCTGGGAGACCAGAGTAGCAAGGAATGGTAATTGTCGGTTAACCTGAGGGTGATACTGGTGTGGCATAGGGACACCAGTAGGATCGTAAATTGGATTAGGTGGATAATTGTAAACAATAGGTCATCCTGCATATAGTTGTTGCTGACCAGAGTAAACAAGATTCGAGGAGGGTTGAGAAACATGTGTGAGAAGAGGATAAAATGATGGGTTTTGAGGATTATAATTTGGATTTGGTGTTTTCCCATAGGGGGGTAAACATTTTGTCCATAAGGAGGATATATATTAGTCCCTTGAGAAAGATGAGGTTATTGTAGACCTTGAGGATTATGCTCCCCAGAGAACCGTGGGTTTCCTGGGAAAGGGATGTTCCATGGATTGGGTGTAGTAGATGCATTATGTCCATAAGGTTGATTATGGGAGCTAGTCTGAGGCTACCCCCCAGCATGAGGTTTCCATCTAAGTGGAGGTTTCCCTCCGAAAGGAGGTTTCCCTCCAAAAGGAGGTTGCCCTTCGAAAGGAGGTTTCCCTCTAAAAGGAGGTTTCCCCCCAGCATGAGGTTTCCCTCCAAACGGAGGTTGCCCCCCAACATGAGGTTGAGTCCCTGGAGTTTGGAAACTAGATGTAAATGACTGACCGATGCCACTTAATAGATTAGAGCCACCAAGACCAGTCCCTCCGGGGTGTTGTATAGGTATAGAACTTCCAGTTATAACCTAGGTAGTGTTGACAACGAAAGAATTCAGTGCTCTGCACCCAAGGGGAAGTGACGAAGAAGGCCTAGATGAAAGTGTTGTACCAATGGGAGCTTGGGTAACCACTATGTTACTGGTGGGAATAGTCACAATGTGAGGGACCATCGTAGAATGGGCCATTTGGAGAGAAATAGTGGAACTTGGACCAACAGATTGCATGTTCGCACCAACAGACAGTGTGGTTGAACTAATGGTTGTACCACTAAAATTATCTAAAGGTACAGCATAGGTAACAAATTTTTTGGGTATTTGGGATATGTTAGGTATATCAACACCTATTCCTAATCCGTAAAGGTCTCGCACCATGCGAGGTGAGCTTCAAACTATGTCAGCAGTCCAAAGGGGGTCTCCAACTTCAGGGCCCGAATGAGACCCGATCGGAATGTCAAAAGGATCAATGACAACAAGTTCTTCGGCTGAATTCAACTGGGGAAAGCACCTTTCATATCCCGCAGGAATGTGGAAAGCCTCCATAGAATTCGTAACAATTTGAAAATTTTCTAAAGAGGTTGAAACTTCCTCCTGTGAGGTTATAATGTCATGGACCTCGCTCTGTTGAGGAGAGCCCTCCATAGAATGAGGGGGTAAAGGGGTAGAATCTTCCATATTTTTTGGGGGGAGTCCTTGTACCCTATGTGAATGACGTGGAGGGTCGATGTTGGTGGAAAAAAATTGATGGAAAAAATCTATGGCCAACTAACGAAAAAGAAACAACATGCACTAATCAAATCTAGGAATCAAACCAAGCAAACAAAACCTTCTCTCGATGACCGTACTAGTTGGTGATGAAACACAACATCATGTAATCAAGTCAAGAAGGGGCTAGGATATGGTGGAATAGTTACGATGGCGACCTACTTAACGGACTTGCGCCTTGGTGCAATATTCAACGTAGTAATTGTGGATTTACCCTCCAAGGAGCCCTAGTGAGTTTGACCACCATCTGTTCTAGGTATAACGAAGACTTCCCTTCACCGTCACCTTGTGTAAGTACCTAAATATTATGGCTACTAAGGACACCAACTCACAGTCAGCCCTAGGCGGGTACAGTCGACAGTCTAGTCTGAACGTATGAGTAGGATAACAAGTCTGAAATCCTTTGAGAGAACTGAGGACAAGTGGACCGGTAGAACTTCAGAGGACCCCGAATGGATTTGGAGTTCATGAAGCACCGAGACCAAATGAAACTAGCTAAACCTCAAGAAGAATGCTCAATATATGACCTGACCTCTACAAATGGTTGAACCACGGAGGGATAATATTCGTAACTCTCTCGAATGCGACCTCGTGTGTAACCCCTGTGTGAGAGGGGGATCTCAGAAAGCCTATACAATAATTGGATTTTCTCTCCCTATCGCAAGATGCTAATCTTTGTTTTGAATACTTTGGAGAGTTGTACTCACAGCCTAATCCATAGTGCTAATCCTATTCTAATGTTGGTGGAAGATTCTAAAAACAAAATTTTCTAGATAAATTTTAATTAGCGTTAATTTTGCAGTTGTTCTTTACTCAAGGGTGTATGAAAATGAAACTGATGGTATTATGACTCAATTCCCAAAAAATGCATAAGAAATGATAAGCAGTATTTTCTTTCAATGAATGCCTATTTAAGGGAAGGTGAAAAATGTCATTTTCACTATCAAACACTAAGATGCAGTATCCTCAATCAATTGTTTCTTAATCAAATCCAGTATAATGCTAAAAATTTCATAGAATTTTGTTCTAATATCCAAAAACAATCATAAAAAATGTATCATTTTTATTTATGTGTGAATGATAATCAATCTGATGTAAATCTCCCTATGTCATTCAGACTTTAAGATCAAATAGATTTAGACAATCAGAATCAAACTTCACACAAACAAAAACACACTCTCATCGTGATTAAACAAGAAAGACAAAGATAACGAAACTTGCAAAAAGAAAACCAAAAAAACTCAAAAAGAAGGAAAAAGGCTTGGACAAGATGACTTTAAAGATCAAATGGAAAGGTGCATAGACCTTTGAATTTCCTTACAAAACCTTTAACTCAATCAGATAAATGAGAGGAAAACAGTAAGTTGACACTAAATCGTCAAAGACAAAGAGTGACTTCAAGGTAAGGAAAAAATATCAAAATTCCAAACAAAAGGTGATCAATTCTCAGAAAGCAAAGTGTTGAAGGCAAAGACAAAGATGTACTGAGGTTGTAAGGACTCTGAGTAAGTGCCAACAAGAAGAAAATGAAATCAGATATTGAAATCCTATAATATTCTTAACATAAAAGGGGCAACGCTCTGGTGTCAAGGGCACCAGAGTGTTACAACTCTATGTGTAAGACCAGCAGGGAGCACCAACACTCTTGTAGCAAGAGTAGGGGAGCACTAGCCTCTTAAAGTTTAGAAAAATGACTAGAAAATAAAAGAGTCAAGAAAAATCAGACAATCAAAGTGGATAGGATAGAATAAAGGGCCAATCAACACATCTAAGAATCAGAGAAACAGTATGAAGAAGGTCAAAAAATTAGCAAAGGCCAAAATAAGACCTAGGAAAGGAATCAAAAATCAAAGTCCCTCCCCATTGGAGTCGTCAATTTCTGTTACAGGAGAATCCCCCTGTGGACAAGTGGATTTCCTCTTGGATACTAGACCCCTATGACCAAGACAGAAAAGTGCCATTGTGGACACTGACATTCCTTTTCATGAAGCTAAATTATTCAAAGAATAAGAAGGAATAAGGGTAAACACCTTTTATCGACGTTTGTCCTTGCTTGATCTAGGATGATCTTGATCTCCAATTCCTTCAGAAGGTCCTGCAATACAATGAGAAACAACAATGAGACATACTTCCTACTCTACCATGATTAGATTCATAATGGATCTATAAAAGAAACAAGTTCATGAAACATACACAAACTTTAAAGGAAACAGGCCAAACATAGATTTGTATCAATGAAAACAAATTGAAATTCTTACATCCATAGATGTAGGTGCAACGGCTTCACCAAGCTCTCTTTTTGTCCAGACCCTTGCTCAAATCATCCACACACAGAATGATGATGCTTCAATGATATCTCCCTTATGAGATCATAAGTTTGATGCCTTACAATGTCTCCCCTTTCACCATGAAGAGGCCTAACCACTTAAGAGATTCTTGGGATAAGTTGAGGATTCTTCTCCTTTAGTTGTGTATATTCCCTAAGATCGAGCCTTGACCTCAAATATGAATCCAACCAACTCCAGATATGAAGGGATTCTTCCCTGATTTCTCTCAACAATCCAAAAAATTGCTCAACAAAGGCCAACACTCCCTCAGAATGGGGCACAGAGCATTGGAACGCTCCCCCAAAAGAGGTCACAGATAATTGGCACTCTCTGACAGTGTATAGGGGAGCGCTGCTTTCCAAAATTTCTTTTTTAGTGGTTTTTTTGTGGCAAAAGATTTGTACTCTTTGTCAAATGATTTCTCCTCTTCAAAACCAATCTTTTGAGGTGTCTCTCAAGTGTTCTTGATAATGTCATCCGAGACACAACATGGGCAAGATGACAGTATGATATTTGCGACACTTGTGGGCGAAATGTGACACTTGCGACATTTGGTAATGACGACACTAGGCCATCATTGTAATGAGTAATTTTGATGTGTAACATTGGTAGATGTCCTCCTCGTTTTCTTGCAAAATGGGCTTGTTTCTCTTTGTAACTAAGCTCGGGTGGTAATATATTAACTCTTTAGTGTGTTGGTAAAGGTACAATATGAATGATTACCTTGTGTCTCTACTTATAGAGAAAATTATTTATAGAATGAGGTGAGTAAGTTCCTCATCAGTTCTTTTACTATCGGTTCCCCCCTACATACCTTGAATTTATCCTCTAGATTTTGAAGGCATTTTATTGTGGTGGCCTTGTGCCTACCTTTAAATTCCTTCAAAATGCACCAAGAGTTTGTATGTAAACCATGAGTTAGTTCATGTTTGTTTCCTCGTATACTCTTGGTACTTCTTGTGATCTAGTGGTTGGCCCTTATCTCTATTCTTTATCTAGGGTGGGTTAACATCATGTTATTCCTCTATTGAATGGTGTTACTTACACACTATTTCTCTCATTTTTTATCCATTCTATGTTTCTCATTTCATCCTACTATAGTTTACTTCTCCTTTCCATAGGAAATGATTCCTAGTGACTAAGGTTAGATCACTAACAAAGTAGACAGAGGAAACACTACTCAACTTTCCAAATGAAGTTATCATGTCTAATATAATGGAAATGGATGGAGGAAAATATCTTTCACCATATGGATGGCCTCTTTTGTTGTTTCCCACAATGTCCAAACAAATTCTTAAATGCTCCAAAATTCTCCTAAAATATACACATAAAGGAAAAACAGTGTTCCTCAAACCATTTAAAGCATTAATTATCAATGAAAATATAACAATAAAAACGTGTAAGTAATCCTAACTAACACCGGGTGGTTAATTCCTCCTCAAATCATGAAATTGACAATCAATAACCAAGTAAATTCCACCATTTTTTTTGTGGGGGGGAGTGGGGTGGAGGGGAAGAGAGATATCTCCATATATTAATAAAAATGTGAAACAATAGTTAGAATGGTGTACCTGATCTATTGTTGGCACCTTCTTCACCAAGTTCTAGATTCCTCTGACCTAAACCACTTATTGAATTCTACTTCACTTAAAAAAATCCTTACCATACATGAATGGGAAGATAAATAAAATTGTAGGTCCCAATTCTTGGAAATATAGTCACTATAAAAAACAATAGTTTCTATAGAAGAGGTTGGTCTTAAATTTTAGGGAAAAATCTATGAGGGAAATGCTCTAGCATAAGGGTGCTAGAAAGGTAAGTGCAATGACCCTTCTCCAACATTTGAAATCAATTTATATCATTAAGAGTTGGCTAAGTTCATTGGTAACCAGAATTAGGATTGAATACGTGGTAAAATCCCATAAAACCCACTTAGGAGTGTGAAATTAACATGCATTTATTAATTTGCCCCTTTAGGATGTACTTGTTCCTTTACTTAAGGGAAAGTGTGATACACACATGTTGATTTAAATAAAGGTGAAAGTATGTGCAAAAAATGGAAATTGTCATATATTTCATATGGAGCAAAGGTAAACCTTGGAAGGTATTTTGGACAAAAGGGAATTAGAGGTCAATGATGACCAAATAATGTTATAACATATTCCCCCTAATGTATGAAGTCAAAAAGGGAAGTTGATGGTTGAAATAACTACAAGGAGAGCACCTTCTAGTAGAGTTTTTTGCGGAGGATTTTAGTGTTACAAAATTTAGCAAAATTTTCAAAAAACAATCTGCTACAACCTCCTCTATTGATTGTGGAGGCTTTATTATAGATTTTAACAGATGTTCCATATAGCTAAAAAAAAATGGGTGAGCAAAGGTTGTAGCAGCTGTTTTTTTTCGATGCTTTTATTGTCAAAACGCACCATTGTGCTCTTAACCAACTCACCCCGGTGATTCAATATAGCACAAAACACACTGTTGTCTATAGAATTATTATGCATTGGTTTCACATTTTTCGTTATATGCAGAGCACCGATGCTCTTATAATTTTTGTGCACCGGTTCCACATTATTTGTGTATGAAGCACCAATGCTTTTTAGATTTTGTATGCCTCAATGAATTTAAGTTATAGTGCGACCTAGTGCATTTAATTTATCCTAATCCCCAATGTGTTTAATATGACATGCTCCTTGGTGTTTGTATAATTAATATGTACTATTGTGTGTATTACCATGTGCACCGAAGGGTAGTGAAATTTTGAATATTTGAGGTGATATGTTAGCACCATTGTTTTTAGTAAGCTCCAATGCATATATTATAGTAAAAACACTGGTGAATACATTATATTTAGATCCATGGTGTGTGTAATAAAAGTAATGCCCATGTTTGTACATTATATTTAGTGCCTCAATGTATGTTTTAAACATGAGCACTGTAAAATTTTGAAATGATAAATATTATTGTACGTTATGTTGTTTATGGAATGATGTTTTTTTCTCAATAGTCGTATCAGTGCGTTATTATAATTAATGTGCAATGGTCTGTATGAATCCTCAAAAGTCACCACTTTCTATATTATGACACACACCATCTAGTGAGTCCATAAGAATACAATGCACTGATATGTATATATTTTAATTAATTATTTTTTTTTACAAATTTTCAATTAATCATTTCAAAATCAAATATTTTTTATAACAACATTGTTTTCTATTTTTGTTATTTCATTTTGATATAATTATTACATTAATGTGTTATCCAACGAATTATACCTTTGTTATTTGTAATAATATAAATCATCCACATATTAATTACTCTGCAACACAACATTTTATAACATTCGACAATGCAATAAAATAAGAAACTCATTTTATTATATATGACTAAGAGACCCATTGTCATACAAAAAGGAACAACATAAAGGTCCACAAATCAAATCGCAACCAATATGTAATTGTTGCACTTATTGGTAACATGTCCTCATGCAATTGGGACAATATGTTGAGTACATTAAACACAATCCATGTTTTTCAAAGACAAATATTCCAAAACATACAACTTGCAATAACATTCAATTATATTGATTGGTATTCATCAGTTGAACTGGTGTCATCGCTCAAACTGCAAGCATGCCTCATTTATTCATCATTTGTAGGTGATATTGTATTTTGTTTATTCAACCTAATATTTTCTTAATCATTTTGTTTTTTGTTTTTCACTTCTTCATATTTCATCTACAAACATAGAAGTAAATTGTAATAAGTATATTCACATACACACACATAATATAATATCCATGACTGCATAAATAAATAAAAACATACCTTAGCACCAAGTCTTTCATAAAAAAAAAGGCACATTCTTTCAAAGCCATGCTTCATGCCTTCTCTCAAAATCTCTTTTGTTGGTTGCATTCCATACTTTGTTTCCTACACGTTTAATATGCCATGACAAAGCACTGTCGATATAATTGATATAAAGGTTTCATGTTGTTTTTTTAATTGCAAAACAAGGGAAGTTAAACAACTTAGCTAATAAAAAATTGTTCAATTAAACTTTAATACTTCAAGATATACTCACAACTCATACTTAACCTAATGTTTATCAATCTGTGTGTTGGATCATCTTTGTATGTTAGCACCTATTAGAAGACATCCATGGACAAGTGTAAATTGATTATTTAAATATAAATATCACAACAAACATGAAATCTTAAGAAAGGCCGAAAATGTAAATACTCACAAAGTTTGTGATCAACCCTTTTATTTCTCGTCATCTTGTCTTATGTGTTGAATGTGTTCTATTTTTTTTTTCTGCAACAAAAAAAATGAAAATTAGTATTTCATGCAATAATTAAAGTTGTTGTACATAAACAAATAAATAAATGATTACATACCTTTGATGCACATTGTAGTTGGGATGGCTCCTCTTGCAATGAAATTATGATCATTTCTTTTACCATTTTCTTCTACACTTTTTTGGACATTGCTACTAGAATATATTGGTTTTCCCCTTGTTTGTCCCTTGGAATTTTCAAAATCTCCTTGAAAAAAAACTAAGAATCATTAGATATAAAAATTACATAATTTTTTACAAAATAAGATGTCGGTGCACATAGTAACTTAATAAACTCTGGGGCATCAACCACATGTATACACATTGAGGCGTCAACCATATGTATATGCATATGTGTTTCAATCATATGTATATGCATTGATATATTATAACAATGTCGTTGCAAAATTGGAAATGTTTTACAATTTTTTATAATCAGTCGGTGATTTATGAATAAAGAAAAGCATGGCTTCCTAAGTGTTATTTATTACGCATTGTTGACCTATGGAAAAATTTAAGACATGGTGGTTTCCATGTAAAAAATAATATTATTTCCATTTTAAACTCAATGATGCTCTTTTTAAGAAAATGTGCCCCGATGCTTATCTATGTACAATGTGCACCGTCAACCGCGAAAAGTTTTTTTAAACATTATTTCTAATTCAAAATAAGAAGTGTTGTTGACATGAAAATATGCATTAGTGCTCTTCCTATGTACAAAGCATGTCGTTAATTGTGAAGGAGTTATAACAAATGAAATCAATTGGACGGTTTGGGATCCAATGCAATGAGTGGTTTCATTACAATGGATAGGAAACAACCCATATAAATAAACAAACCCTATAATTGTTTTTTCTTAAAACATATTCTCTTTGTGAAATATAAAAATGGAAAGAAAAAAAATAGTGAGGAAATTAGGGCTTCCAATACCAAAGGTAACTATGAAATCTTTTTTTTGTTGTTTGGGAATTCACTGAAAGTTGTTTGAATCAAATAGGGGAAAGATTAAGATGATTAATAGAATGAAATCATATACCTGAAATTTCTCCTCTGCAGATTTGTATGTGACCTACAGTAATCCATTTTGAATTTGTCTCTTAAAAATAAATCCTCCCACTACAAAGTTATTGTTGATAAATCTTTGTTACACAAATATCCCTTCTAAATTTTGGAAAAAAAATAAAAGAATGAATAGGTTTTTCATTTATAAACACAAAAAATAAAATTCTTGCTCATTTTTCGTGTATATTTCAATGCATTGATGATAAACCTACACACTGTTTTTTCATAACTTACCTTTTCGGTGCACTATATAGTGAGAAATGCACTGGTGCAGTGTGTATGTATAATAGGCCAACTTACTTTTCATAATAAACTTCAATGCATTGATAGTAAGAATGCATTAATGTTCTAACTTGCTTTCGTTGATGCACTATGCTATTGGAAACGCACCGGTGTAGTGTGTAATTAATAATGCACCAAATAACAGTTTAATTTGAAAAATGCAAATGTATACATCCACATTTAAATTTTGCAGATGTTTTTCTTTGCAGAGGAAATAATGAAGGTCTATCATTAGTGCTTCTCTCAATTAAACACATTGGTGCATTTATTTTATCACAAGGCATCGATGTGTATTTATATGATTAAGTGTACCATTAATCTATAAAATTTATATGAAAACAAATATGTGGACAAAGATATATGTCTAGAATGTGGGCATGAGAGGTACAATAAATAAATAAATAAGGGTAAGGCACATGGTCCTCATAATATATTGAAGAAAATTTGTATAATTCCAAGGATTTCAATGCTCTTTTGTTGCAAACAATTATCCATGTTGTGGGTGTGGAATGTCTCACATAGAAGTGATTCAAGAGTTATGTCAATCCTAGTGGATTCAATTTCCATGAAGAATATAGAGAATACATGGCCCAATAAATTCAAGGATGAAGTAAGGATCTTATAATTGAGCATAGCTATTTTGTTTGTCCAATGGTAGTGATTGTTGTGCTTGTTTTTCTACTTGGGTGAGAAAAACCAAGGAACTTAACTACCTAGTTAGGCCAACAAGATAGCACGAAAATTGATTAGTTGATTATTGGACCAACCATAAAGAAAATAGGAAAACAACTAACAAGAAAAAATACCGCTAAAATAAGCATGCATAGAACTCAAATGGAAACATGAAAATGGAACAAGGAATAACAACCAATAGGATTGATCTTCGAATTAGTAACACCTAGGAGAAGTAAGGGGACTTATGAATCCCCTATTCCTCCTTGTGAGGGCTCTTGAGTCCCCCAAAATAGGTTTCTTCTCTCTTAACAATGGAGTAAAAATGGTGAAGATTTTTTTGTTAAACTTATCAAGCGGTGAGAAGTATAACAGTTGTTGTGAATTCTCAAATAGCTCTCAAGAGAATAGATGGCTTCTCCAAAGAAAATTGAGGATCATAACAATACTAATGAATTCCTTATTTTTGTATATCCCTCAAGCATGTATTTATAGGACCATTACAAGATTTTACATAACTAGTTTCAAATGTGAATAAGGGCCCTTTGAGAGGTATCACATTTCCCTTTAATAGCCAAAAAGCTAGATTTTAGACCTATTTGGGTGTATTTTCATAGTGCACCTCTATCTATAAGTGGTTGAGGCCCAACCAAGTGCATAACTGTGATGTTTCTACATATGCACAGGTCTTTGTGAGGATAGTCACACAAGCCACACAATTTGCACAAATTCTCCTGTGTTGGCTCGTGTAGGTTTGCATAAGATGGCTTTGAGGAAACTACACAAAAATTCATGGGACTTTTTGTATAGTTTTATGACTTGTTGAGTTGATTCAGTAAATTTTGGAGGGATGTTAATTGATTTTTTGTGTTGGTACTTTCTTCAACCATTTTCTGTGTTGCTATGAAAAACATTTCGGTGATAAAAATGATCAATAACAATATCCCCCATGGTTGACCATGAAGAATAAAAGTCTTATTCTAGCTCTTATAGTCTCGGGTAGAAGGTAAGTGAAGAGAATGGATGTCTACCTCCAACCACTAATCTATGAATTTAAGAAATTATGGGAAGGGATACATGTATATGATGTATGAATACCCATCCCAATGTAGAGGTATTTTACGTTGTATGGAATATGTGTGTGCACCATGCATTATTATCTAGTACTAGGAGTTTTCTCTAGTAAACATGTTGATTGATTTTTTTATATCTGTAGTGTTATTTGGCATACTTCATTTGGTGCAACTATATTTTTTACACTAACATTCTTTGTATATGATAACATCACATGTCTTGTAACAAAAGGGTATCATGGATGTAAATGTTGTGGACCTTCTATACAAGACAGGTGGTCCAACCACCTACAAAAGTTGGTGTACGAATATTTGAGGGTATGAAGACCACCCTGAGTTTCATATGCTTTCAATGGTAAACCTAAGAGATCCAAAAGACCTAAAATAATGACATCGATAGATTGGATTATGACATATGACACAGGGAAGGAGAATGAAATGGTAGAATTTATTGATTCAAATGGGGAACCTATGTTTGATGATCCTCAATTTTTTGACACCTATGTTGAAAAAATTCCCAATGGGATGAAAAGGAAATATGTATTTTATGATCTTCCATATTGGGAACATATTAGTATTGACCACTTACTAGATCCCATGTATATATTCAAAAATGTCTCTTATTCTTTATGGAGGCACATATAATCAAATAAATAAACACATTGATTGTTAGGAGAGATCTTATTGCTTCAAATACTAAAAGATACATTGGCCAAAAAAGGGAACAAGGGGAGAGGTTGGTCCCTCTTTTTCTTTTAAAGAAGGTGATGTCCCATGGATTTTGAATAAATATGATCTTTCAATGGCGAAGGACGTTATATTGGGTGTGAAGGAGCCTTCTTTATATGGGTTGACTCTACGATGTTGCTTCACTGTAGAAGGGTATTTTTCGGGGTTGAAATCACATGACCATTTGAACCTTATAATGGTATGCATGGTGAATACATTATTATTCTTATATACTGTTGTTGTAGGATATTTTCACCCTACAAGAGATAACTCCCTTAGGATATTCCTAGGCCTAAGACAAAATAGAGATGTAAACGATAGATTTTCCTAGATCTAATTCACACACAAAAGGGATCTACAAGTAGATGGAATGGAAGGCATACCCAATGATCTGATGGTTGTTCCTACACACTCCTTAGTTTTTATCTTTGACAAATATTCCATTCTCTCTTACCAGCTTAGATCTACACACATGGAGACAGAAAAACCTTTCACAATATTAAACTAATCATGTATAAATTAATGATATATCTAATAATGTATCATAACACATGAAAACATTAATTCTCCACAAGGAAATATAACAATTACATACACATCCAAGTAGAGGAAAACATCGTGTACATATTCTATTGATTAAAAAAATGGATTACACCTTACAAAGAAGTCGATGTAGTCCTTTCCCAATTTTCTTTCCCAAGATCCGTAATCAAACTGCCAAAATAAGTTTGTTTTCTGCTTTCTCCTCCCCTTTCCCATGAGAGTCTCTAATTATTTATAGGATAATAAGATAAGATAAAAGGGTAGTTTGGATAATAGCTCCATGCCCAAGATGAAAATATTATTGAGGTCTAACCACGAAGAATCCATGGTTTAATCTCATCTCACAAAACCAAATCCTAAATAGGGAGTAACCAACCTAGTTTTTCCCTACATGATTGTAGGGAGGGACTGGTCTCCCTTTGAAAGAGGACAAGGAGCGACCAACACTTTCTGTTCATAGGTTGTAAAGGGACAACCAATGACTAGGAAAAAACAGAATACAAACTTACGGGAAAAGTGGTATAATTCAGTGTTTCAGACTGCTAACCTCTATATGATTCCCATTAGGTGATCAGGTGGAAAAAAATTGTACAAAAAATCCCCCCTAAAGTGTGAGGTTAGAAGAGGTGTTTGATGGCCGAAATACTTTACAAACAAAATCACAAATCTTTGGGAGAAGGAACCTGGAAATTTTTTTTTATCGTTCCTGCATAATAATAACATCCCCGAGGTGGGCATACCCATGCTCAGTAATAAAAACTAAGCATAGCCACCAAAATAGTACACTTTGGATCCATGCATAACTCAGACAATGGCCATGAAACACTACATTGTGGATCCATGTCAGAAGTGAAAATATAGCCATGACCAAATACAAATGTGGATCTATGTCACAGTATACAAATCGGTGAGATGACTCAATTTCTGAATGACCTATGAATTACTCAAGAATAACTCCATCGAAACTTGGGAGGGAATTCCATCAAGGAATGTGGTGGTCCAAAACCAAGGTCTTCATCCCAAATCTGAATGGTATGAATCTACAACATGAAAATAAATGAGTTGAGGTCAAGAATGGTAGAAACTGTATGATTACCAGTCATTGATGTATATTGTTAATAGACGCAATGGAACCCACTGATGATAATGAAGGACCCCAATATACCTAGTACAATATAGTGGGTGTGAATAAATGAGTTGAACTCAAACACTCGTAGATTCACTCAACAAGATTTAATGATGTTAACCCACTGTCGAGATGCAATGGATCATGCCATTGATGTATGAAAGTCCCAGGGAACTGATTGGTTTCTAGATCTCAATCCTATATAATGATTTGTAGTCATCATGATAAATCCATCAAAGGAGGGCCTTGATGTATCCCCCATCAATCAACAAAAAGCATATAAAGTTAGATGGTGTGAAGGGCGTAAGAGTAGCGCACAACTCACTCAGGTATGACCAAGATAAACGGGCTGAAAAAATGAAATTGATCGACATAGGCTAACTTCCCTTGAACAAATAAGCACGACAAATGACTTGATTTGGAAACATTGACTTGATAAGGACCAAAAAAATTTCCATGGATGATTGGAAAAGTAACCATTTGACGGAGTTCGAGAAATCATGGAGATGGTAATGACTAAGAGGCAATAGATAACCCAATTGTTGGATAGAGATCCAAAACAAGTGAATTGTTCAAGGGATACTCAATAGATGGTTTCCATTTGTGAACATGACTAGATGGAAAACCCCTTACGTTTTCTCCTTCTTTCATGTTTAGCGAGCATGGAAGAAAATAAAAGTATGCTTGATGTTCTCACCCATGGATTTATGTGCAAGCCCGGGGAGGAGAATAGTGCTTGTTTTGTCATTTCATATTTAGAGAGTTTGAAAGGACAAAGAAGACTCCAAGGGTGTTAGTTTTCATAATTTTAGACTCTCGAGCCCGAAAAATTATAAAAGAATACAAGGGAGAACTCTTCTATCCAAGGTGGACTATAGTATTCAGTTTTCATAATTGGTCCATCCGATCCAAAAAAGGGGTAAACTTACATTGAATAGATGTCATTTCAGATCCATTTAATGAGTATGAAAAAAACCAAGATCACTTGGAAATATTTTCATGTTTAGGGAGTTTGAAAATATCTTAAAGGAGACTTTAGGGTGTACCTTTTTATGGTTGGTTACCGAGCATGTCAAAGGGGTAATATTAATCTCAGCTGGAGAGAACACGTGGTATGTTATGAATTTCCAAGAACATGGAATGTGACTAAAGCAATAGACTACAACAAGACATGGAAAATGATGACCATTGATAATGGTAGTTCTCAACCAAGGGTGTTGAAAATAGAAGCAAGTAGGTATTTACCAGTCGAGCATGGAAACGATGCAATAATAAATGGAAGAAAAAGGTGTAGCAACAATGAGAAGGAAGTCAGAAGAAGCAGTCTCACTCAAGATAGCTTTATGGGTGACTACAATAATCATATGTTTGCAGTCTAGGAATGAGTGGGGAATCTGGGAGTGTAATATATCTTATTCATGCAGTAATCTTGTTATTTAGTCAAGTACCTCTAGGGTTTATCCATATTTAGGCTCATGCATGCATTCTAATACATCTAGTTAATCATTCATTCATAAGATAACCATTAACAGAAGGTAAACATGCAAGAAACATCTCATATAACACAGTTTTTACCATGGTTCACCCCCTCCTGGGATAAGTCCACAAAGATTTGGATTATATTCTCTTTTATTTAGTCTGTTGCAAAAAATAGCCCGACACGCATTACATACTCCATCATATAATCATGAAGAGGTACAAGAACCTCTGTAAGGTGGACTAGATCACACCAGGATCCTCATCCTATGATCTAACCCTCAAATATACCTAACTCGACTCTTATATCACCTTATTACAATCATAATAACCATTATCAACTCATTGAACTTCTTTTACATCGAACTTACAACTATTGAACAACACTTGAACAACTGAAACCCTAACCTAGACCTCCTAGGTCTCTATTTATACTATTTTTCAGGATTATAGCCATTACAATCTTTATCAAAAACCCTAACCCTAAAATGGTTAGGTTTTCCTCCCTTCTTGTCTTGCATACTACTTTTCCTCATGCGTATTTCTTTTCCTCGTGCATGCTTCTTTTGTTGCTAGCTATTCTTCTCCAAAATTAGGTCTTTTCGTCCAAAATTAGGTATTTCCTTAAAATAGGGATGTGCCCAACATGCCCCCAACATAGACATGTGGCTTGTCCCGAGCCATTATGGTTGTGCGTGCTCCCTTAACAACCTCTTCCAAGCTATGGAATTTCCCTTCTAGATCTTCCCCTTTTTCTCTACTCTGTGCAGCTTTCTCTATGAGCTCTTCTACACTCTACGTTGTGATGTTCTCCTTGAGATATTCTGCACTCTCAACATGATCCTAAGACATTATCATCTTTTACTTCTCCATTTTTGTAATAAATTGTTTTTCTTGCTCTTGGAGAGGTTCTAATTGGGATAGCCTTTCCTGCTTGTTATTTTGTGTAGTCTTTAGTTCTGTCTGCGGGGTATTCATCTCTTGCACACCCTTCACTCGTTCTATGATGCTCATGCAATTTTTCCTCTGCTTCAGCTCCTAGATTGCAATGTTGATTCCCTCCTTTTGTTGATCTAGTTGTTGGACCCTATCATCTTCTTCCAGTGTTTTCCATAGCTGTGTGTTCTTTCCAAACAGTTGTGTGACCCATTCAACTTCTTTATGCATCACTTCCACTTGCAGGGTTGCTTGTTGTTCCCTTTCAGCCAGAACTTCTAGAGGATTAGTTGGGGTTAATTTTTCTTTAATATCCTCGATCTCCTTCTTGTACTTCTTGAGTGTCTGCGTGATGATTTGGATCTGTTCTTCTGCATTGATCATGGTTGCATGTGCGCTGTCTTGAATCCTTGTAAAGACTTCCTTTAGCTTCTGCTCTAAGTTATCTATGCGTTATTTCTCCTCTTTTGTCTTGAGATTTACCTTCTCAGCTACCATTTCTTGGGCATCCTTGTCATTCCTAGTTTCCTATAATTCCATTGCATCTATCCTTGCACACAATTTCACTTCCTGCACGACACTGACTTGCAGTTTATACAATACCTTCTTTGGTATCTTTGTCAGTACCAAATGTACTTGTGCCAGATATTTAAGTGGTGTTTGGGCTATGGCCTCGTCCATATGCAACATATTTGATGTTACTTGGAAGCTTGGACTCGCCTGCACTATGGTTTGGATGGTGTGTTCTTCACTTAGCGTGGTCCTTTCCTCTTCTTATGTTTCTCAAGGGAAGGGTTATGTTCCCTTTTCATGCCTTTTCACTGCTTGTATTTGTTCTAGGACCTGCCTAATATCGACCAACTCATTATGGATCCTTCATCTTTTGTGTTTGGCCTATTCAAACTCCTTCGTTGCACGATATTTTACTCTCTATGTGACAATATCGACATCATCCTCGGTGATTGTGTACTCGGGTATCTGATTATGAGCCTTGGCCTTCTTACACGACACCCCTGTATGTATAATTGGCCACTTGGGTGTCCCTGTTTATTGTGGAGTGGTTTCCGAAGGGGTTTCCTTTGTCATTGTGTCCCCCCTTCCTTATTTCCTACACTAGGCCAGTGTCTTTCTTACCTGACTGCACATCCTTATTTGGACCACTTCCTTTCTTCTGTTGCACTGGCTTCTGACTGGGCTTCCCCTGCTGTGTTGGAGTTTTGGGCGCAAAAATGTCTCTTGCAGGTGTCTTGGACAATCCTGCTTCCACTTCCTTTCCCTTTGGCATGTCCTTGGTAATGACTGGGATCTTCCAGTCATCTTCCCAATCTCATTTCCATTTCAACTTCCTCTGCCTTGATGTGGAAATGAGGTTGTACCCATTCTTTTGTTGGATCCATGTGCGCTTGGATCCACATATTGTGGCACGTATGCCTGAAGTTGGTTATACTTTGATACTACGTGACCACTTCTGGAGTGATCCTCTAGGTGTTGGTTATGTTGTCCTAGATGTCGTTGAGATACTACCCAAAGGTACTCATATTTCCACTTATTCTCTTGGGGTCTGATGTGCTTCCCATGGATGTGTACCGCATTGTGCAGCAACGGCCTACTCTATCACAAAAATAAGAGTAGGGAGGCTCTTTCCACCTGATTAGTGCTATCAAAATCAACAATCGAGAATATTGGAACTATGTTCCCAAGTCCTACGCATCCTATCAATCATTGAGGAACATGTTCAACAGATATGGGGCCCAGGTGAGCATGGTTATGTTTGTGCACTGAGATGCACCTACGACAACCCTTGTAGGGACCTCCTCCTTGCAGCACTTGCATATAAATTTGCACAGCATTATTTTTTTGGTCATCCTGGTGGCTGTGTCATTGATTCGTTTGATGATAATCCTATGCAATCCTCTCTCTATTCTGTATGTTTTCTTCATCTCTTCGACAAGATCCTTTTATTTAGTTTTGTTATCCAGGTATTGCGTGGGACTCTCACCCATTGATGACATCAATGGATATGGGTTCTTACATCCATAAGAGGCCTCAATGGTGGACTGCCATCAACTGCTTGACATAGTTATTCACTTCTTTCCCCCTGGCGAAGTAGGGAATATATACAAGGTTTAGGATCCCTATGTTTTCTAGGCCCGATTCCCATTGGTTTGGATTCATCATGGGGTCTCCAAATGGGCCTGTGCCTATTCTCTCCATGTATACTTACTGCGCAAATTCTGGGAATTTTTCGATGTGGACACATCATGGTCTGATTATCTTAGCCTTTCCACAAACCCTAGTAGGGTTTGCATGTCCTGCACCCCCTCTAGAATGTGCGGTGGCACAATTGATGTGTCGGGTTGCCTGTGTGGGGACCACGTGATGGGTTTTTTTCCCTTTCTTCTTACTAGTGCGGTAGAGGTACTATCCTCTGGCTCTCTCTCTTCCCCGCCTAACTTTGGCTTCCCTGTAATATCTTCAATTTTTCCTTCCTCCTAATGTGCAAACCCTTCCCTAGGTTATGGTCTCACCATGTCAAACTCTATTTTCTCATTGTCGCCCCCATTTGTTCTGTGGGTTGCTTCGACCCTTTAGGGTTGTTGAGGGTTTCCTATGGCAACTGGTTCATGCCTCTGTGCACTGTCATGTGAGTCAATATCCATCTCGGCCATCATCGGGGCTTTTTATTCTTCTTTTACCAGTGTGGCGGTCACTTGTTCAATCTGTGGTGAGGGAATTACGTCGACATCGACAATTCTCTCCCTATGTGTAGTTTCATGCTCCACCTCTACAGTTTCTTGTGGAGACTAGAGAATGCTACATGTTTTGTGTGTTGTTTGGCTTGGTGCACCTACCTTTGGAGGTTCCATCATGGGAACTTCTTGCTTTCTAGATTGAGATTTGGTTTCTTTGAATCTCTGTACTCTCTTGTTCACCTCTTGTCTTTAGCTTCGCGGGTTTGTGAATGCACAATAAGTCTTGTTTGGACCGCATTTCTAATTTATAGAGGGCATCATTTTTTCCCTGAATCTTCTCGGAGAAGATTCTTTGGTTGTGATTAATGCATTGAATCTTGTCGAGTATGCTTCTTTTAATTCCATAAATTCCCCAATTAGCTCCTTTTTACCCTAACGACTATTTTTTCTCTTTTATGATTGTTGGCCCCTTTCCTGTTGCGTTGTACTTCTCCTTAGTGCGTGTTGTTTTGATTTTTGTCATCCATATGCTACGTGCGGTCACTTTTTCTTTTTGTCGCATTGATTCCACTATTTATGTGCACGATGTTTCCTAGTATTTTTGTATTTCTTTTTCCCTCGTTTTATCCTCTTTATTTCTTTTTCTCATTTTTCTTATCTAATCTCTGATATAGTACACTATATACATTCCTTTATAACTACATTTTAACTTTTAAGAGTTATTAGGTCAATTATCCCTTTACAGCTTCAGTCGACTATCATTGATCATTCCTTTAAGTTTTTTTTCTCCCAAATATTTTAGTTGTATAGATCCCCCATCTGTGACAATTTTTACTTTATATGGCCCTAGCCAATGCATTATAAATTTACCAGGATGTTGGAAACATTTACTGTCATAGAGTAAGACTATGTATCCCTCTTTAAAATTGTTCTTCTTAATATGTCTATCATGCCAGGCTTTGTCTCTTGCTTTCTATACTTCCTGGTGAAATACTGCCAGAATCACGTCCTCTTCCATTTCCATTAGTTGACTTAACCTTTCCTTTATTGCACCTATTTTTTCATGTTGGTAATTGTTGCTATGCATAGTCTGGGCACCAAAAATTCTAATGGTACTACTTCTTCCTGTCCATACAACAATATGAAGGGTGTATGTCCTGTCAACTTCTTATATGTAGTACTATATGCCCATAATATTGTTGGTATTTTCAAGTCCCAATCATCCCTGTTGACATTGCAGATCGTTGTCAGAGCATTTTCCAATATCTTATTGAAAACTTATATTGTTCCATTTTCCTGAGGATGGTACGGTGTACTATTCTAGTGATAGACTTAAAACTCCTCAGTCATAGCCCCGATGGTATCATTGATAAAATGAGTGCCCTGGTCACTCATCAAAATCCCTGGACATCCAAATCTGGTGATCGCTTGCTCAAACAAGAAGTGTGTTGTTGTCTCTGCACTACAGTCTTTGACTGGTGCTATTTTTTCCCATATTGTTAAGTATTTGATCGAAATAATTATATGTATAGCTCTTGACCTTTTTTCTGGTGGGTTGATCAGTCCAACCAAGTCTATTGCCCATTTTTCAAATACCTGCAAAGTTACTTGTGGTCTTAGAGGCATCTCATACCTTTTGTTGGGTTTTCCAACCCTTTGACAAGCATCACATTTCTGGAAATATTCCTTGGCATCTTTATGGACTGGTGGCCACCATAATTCCATGCGCAATACCTTCTATGCGGTGGCTTTTCCTGCATAGTGTCCTCCATCTATTCCTTCATAATATTCTACCAAAATTATGGGCCTTTCATGTTCTAATACACACCTTCTCAAAATGATATTTGTTCCCATCTTGTATAAATGTCCTGTAATAAGTTGAAAGTCTGCAGCTCTGAATATCGGATTTTTATTCTGCGCAATGTTAAAATCTTGTGCCGCAATCCTTGTACTTAAGTATTCAATAATATTAGAAAAGTATTCATCAGCCTGTATTGAAAATAACTGTGCATCAGGGAAGTTGTCTTCCAATTTAATAGGTTATTCTCCATTAGTTACCCTTAACAGGTGAATAGGTCTTGCATTCATCTTCCATGGTTTGACTATCACTTCGAAATCAAATTCTTGGAACAACAATATCCATCTACAAATCCTTCCCCCTAGCACTGGCTTATTGACTAATTATTTGAGGGAAAAATGGTCTGCGAACATTTTAAAGTGTTTACCCAGTAAATAGTGCCTGAATTTTTGAAGTGCATATACCATGGCTAGGCCTTCTCTTTCTTTGGTGTTGTAGTTCTTCTCTGATTCTAACAATTTTCTGCTTACAAAGGCTATAAGGTGGTCTTATTCCCCGGCTCTTGGATGTGCTAGAATTGCTCCAAGTGTTATGGTTGATGCATCTACATGCACATGAAATGCCTTTTCAGAGTATGGGAATACTAGGATAGTGGTGCAGACCCTGAAACTCGAGCCAAGATCCGCGCAGTGTAAGAGCCGAATTAAATAAACAACCATTTATTTTAAACATAGTAGTAAAATTTAAAAGTTACCTTCATTTAGCACATTCGCAATCAATATATCAATAATAATAAAATTAATTAATCATAATGAAAAACAGTGCATAAATTTTAAATAAATACCTGAACCTGATGCTATTATCCCTCCTTTTGTCTGCGGCTTGCCTCCTTGATCACTTATGAACACTGCCCAAAACCGTTCCTCCCTGCCAACTAGGTAGCTCCCTAGCTCCAAGATATCAACGGATATCCTGGCCCCCGTGCCCAAAACCCCCAGCAACTCTGGTGCACTGTATCAATCCTACTCCCAAAATTTCACTCTCTCTGCCAATCCAGAGCTCTCAAAATTCATCCCCCAACTTCCCGTAGAATGCCTCCCGTCAAACTCCTTCCCTTCCTTATCCCTCCTTCACCGACTTCCTCCCCCTCATTTAATCCCTACCTAACTCATTTATTACCTCCTTATCCCTTCCCGTTAATGCCCCTATCCCCCTTTATTTAATATCTTATCCCTTGTAGTTAATATGTTATCCCGTATCGAGTATGTAAATTAATTTAATAATATAATTTATTATCCTTCTTTTTTTTATTTATTTACCTTATTAATTAATACTTCAATTAATCATAAAAAAAATCATGAATAACTAATTAATAATAATTAATTAGTAAATGTTATTTTAGGAAATAATTAAGGTTTAGCTAATCTTTTAGGACAATTATATCATTAAATTAATTATAATTAATTATCATATACACCTATTTAAGCAGGGTCGTTACATACACCCACCCTTCAGGAAACTTCATCCCGAAGTTTAGGTATCTTATGGTACAAAGGACAAGAAACATGGTTCACACATTCATAACAAGTAACCGACATTATTAGTAAGTAAGTCAAGAAAACTCATACATACTAGTGTATATGTACAAGAATTGCATGTGTAGCTAGTACATACAATTCTCGTGCATGTACTAATAATCGAACTGTCATCCTTTAGTATTTTATGTACGCATCCAATCCAGTCAGCAAGACTAGTCTTTTATAAAAGACAACAAACCAGTCAATTGTTTGAGAAATCCTTTAATTACTATTATCCGGTTCAACAATTTTATTTTAAACAACTT
>ML785040.1:366222-396867 GCA_009831015.1 Picea engelmannii | reverse complement strand
CCCCAATCCAACCCCCACACCCCCCATTACTACTGCTTGCACTCAACCTTCCAGTAGTAAAGGGTTGAAGACCAAATTCGCGTGTGCCATTTGTTCTGAGTATGGCCACTACACTCATCATTGTCCAGCACTGCCACGTTTCTAGCAGGCATTAGCTATCATATGCCAGGACTTTCAGAACAACCCACGCCCTACCACGTCCTCTAAAACACCAATCACTGACATTCTCTATGTCACCACTTCAGTCAATGAACGAATGAGATGCCCTTGCTCTCTTTGCGATTCATTGGCTCACTTTACATACCAGTGTCCAATAATCCTCGCATACAGGCAACATCGATTGGCCCTGCAGCACCAATCCGCAGCAGCGGTAATTGACCTTACTCCATCACTCGAGGCTCTTCACGTCATTTCTCCAGAACCCGAGGCACTCCCAACACCTCCTTGGTTCGTAGATGGCACATCTGAGGATTTACCCCGTAACCCTCCCAACTCTCCTGCTCATCCCCCTGTGGATATTACCCATCCAACCACCACAGGTACCCCTCAGTACTTCAACATATGGTTCATGACGAGCGAACCCTCACCCTCTGCTCACACCTCTCCCCTTGCTTCACCAGCAGGGGGCAATCACACTAGAGCTGAGATCCCTCCTCACGACCCATTATATTCCCGTCGTTTCCAATGCAACGAAGAAATACTGGAAGAGCTACAACGCCCGGACTCTCCCTGGGACGCGCTACATCATCGTGCACTCTTCCTTCCGCAGGAATCCCTCATGCCTCCTAGCCACAATCCCATTTACGCAGTCGAAACCAAAGACTTTATCACATCAGGACCTATCGATTGGTTCAACAATCCCATTCCTGCACCCGATGCTTTCGAAGAAGGCAATTTAGCCAACATTTCCCCCACCATCAAAATTGACATTTCCATTAAACCGAGCATAGTCGAAGAAATCATCATTGGAGCCGCTTGTACTCCATAGGAAATCGTTGACTACAAATCCCTCTTCCAAGAATATAGGGATATCTTTGCCTGGTCATACACAGAGATGCCTGGCCTAGACCCATCTATTGTCGAACATCGTATCGACACTTGGCCCGACATCACACCTGTTCGCCAGAAAAAACGACCGCTACACCCATCTAAGGCCGCGGCTATCAAAGCAGAAATTGATAAATTACGTACGGTCGGATTCATTTACCCCATCGCTTATACATCATGGGTTTCCAACCCTGTACCCGTCGACAAAAAACAGGGATCTATCCGCATTTGCACCGATTTTCGTGATCTCAATAACGCATGTCCCAAGGACAACTTCCCAACGCCTTCCATCGATCAGATTATCGACAACTTCACCAAATGGGCTGAAGCTATGCCCACTTTCAACAACACCGCTGACACTGCAGCGCGTTTTTTCTTCAATCACGTCATATCCCGGTTCAGAGTACCACTCCAACTAGTTTCCGATCATGGGAAACATTTTGAGAATGAGATCTTCGTCGAACTCTCATCTCGATTAGGCTTCTCTCACGAGTTTGCCTCCCCATACTACCCTCAGTCAAACGGACAGGTCGAGGTAGTGAACAAAGTCCTCAAGACCATGTTACAGCGCACGGTCAATAAACATAAAACCAATTGGCATCATATGTTATTTTCCGCGCTATGGGCTTATCGAACGGCAGTGAAGACCGCCACAGGTTTCACACCATTTCATTTAGTCCATCAGATCGAAGCAACTCTTCCCATCGAGTGCGAAATTCCCACCCTTCGCACCGCAATTGAGCTTTTACCTGACACTGCTCCAATGGAGCAGCGCTTGCTGAACTTGGAGTCTCTGGATGAAGATCGTCGATCCTCATTACAGAACAACGAAGCAGCTAAAAAATGATCCAAAGCTACCTTTGATCGCCATGTCAACCTTCGCTCATTTCGCGAAGGAGACCTTGTCCTCGCCTATGATATCGCTCATGATACCTTTGGCCACGGCAAATTCTAATCACTTTGGCATGGCCCTTACATCATCCGACATTGCCTCACCAAAGGCGCATACATCCTGGCCTCCCCCGAAGGCCTCGCACTCAAAGAACCCATCAATGGGTTATACCTCAAGAAATTTTATGCTTAAACGTAGTCACGCTACTTTAGGTTATTTTTTCTTTTCTAGCGTTTTTAATCTTTTTTCTCCCTCATCTAAACTATCCTTTGTGCTGTTGACATATGCCTCCTCCACTAGCTTACCACATTGGTTACGTCGACGGCGCCAACCGTTGGACACAAAATCTCGCTTCGGCTGCTTGGGCTCTCTACACCCCTTCACATGAACTGCTACATTCCAGCGACATCTGTTTAGGACCAGAAACCAACAACCAAGCCGAATACACTGCTGTCATTGGCCTCGTAACCGACGCCCAGTATCATCATATTCGTCACCTTAGCATTTTCCTCGACTCCCAGCTAGTCGTTCTTCAGCTCAACAATGTGTACCGTGTACGCGATCCGTGCCTCTTTCGCAAATACCTGCAGGTTAGATTATTATCTCGACATTTTGATTCCATTACATTTACACATATTCCAAGAGAATTGAATCAAACAACAGATGAAATAGCTAACATGGTGTTAGATTGGCATATATCACATTAAGCTACACATACATCAACATCTCATACGTCCTGTCACAGCATATAGATAGGATCAACATCATCATCATCAACACACAAAACACATGTACAACACATTTAGATCACAAAAACATGTATACTCATATATATATGGGGGCTCATCAGGCCATCTGAATGTTTATATACAACAAAAATACATCGGCCCTCAGGCCCGTGCCACATCCCGGTACAAAAATCGGCTCACCAGCCTATCAAAACTGTATACCAAATACATGATACAATCAAGGTGCCTCTATCGCACCCCCCTCTGCCCCTCCCTCAGGAGGAGGTGGTGGCCCACCCCTATTTTCCCCAGGCAGTGGTGGTGGTGCACCTGCAGGACCCTCCTGCCCCGGCGGAAGGCGTCCACTAGTCATGGCGGCGAGCACAGCTGCTCGTCGCATGATGGACCGCCATGGTGGTGGTAACCCTATACACTGCTCCAGGAACTCCTCGTCCTGGATACGAATCCACATGTCCTCAGGCACGTCCCGAAACACCGTCTCAAAACGACAGCGTATATCATCCAGATCTCCTTCGGCTGCCACCGGAGGAGCATGTGATGGCCCTGCACCAGGGTCATCAAAATGGCGCCTCTGCGCCGGTCTCTCGGGCCCTGCTGGTCGCCCAGCAGCCTCATCCCTTGGACACCTCTCTCCACGCGGTGGTCTCTCCCGCTCTCGCTGCGCTGGCGCTCTGTACAACTCCACATCGCACCCGCGAGGTGCCAAATCTGCACATCCACAAAACAAGCAACAACAGATCATATCAGTATCTATACATCATACATATAATCTGGTATATCAAAATCACAGCATACATCAAAACATGAAATTACACAACATACCTCACTGGTCGAACACCTCCCCAGGAGGCAACGCCACGTCCGGGTCCCCCCGGAAGTCCACCCCAGCATAAGGGAACTGGAGTATAACCTGCGGCATCTACCGCCATATCTGCACTGCCTGCGCAGTAAAGTAGTGCCTGCCTTCACCACCACCGTGGCGAACCAAAACCTGAGACCACCGCCTCAGGTGCGGCTCTCGTACCCCTGGTGCCTCTAGTAGCACCCTCGTGCGCAGCATAGGAACCCTCTCCAAGAAATAGGCCACCAGGATGGAGCCAAATGCAAACTCCCCGGTGCCTGTGGATCGACAACGGTCCAGCTGCGCGATCATCCACGCATGTAAGGTCAGACCCCAGGCGAACTGCTCACGGCCCGCCACCACCCTCTCCATCAAGAACAACTCACCACCACTAATCCGGTGGGTTGCTCGAGACCCGTACACCCGAACTATCATAGCTGCTATACAACGATGCAGCAGGGCATCTATCCCACTAATTCTCACTGACGTCCCGGTCATGTAGTGCTTGCCTGAGCAATATCGCTCGGCGACGGTCCGCAGATGAGTGTCTCTCGGCAGCACAGGATCTGCCGGCAACGGTATTCCCCGGAAGGGGAGCCCCGTCAAAAAGTAGACATCCTCCACTGCAGTGAAGGGGATCTGCTCCCCTCGCACGAGGAAGCAGTGCTGATCTGGGCTCCACATCTCGATCAGAAACTGGAGCAAATACTCTTGTGCCAGTATCAACGGGCACTCAAAAAAATTTAGCAACCCACTGGTTGCTAAAGTCGCTCGAACTGCAGGTTGTGCATTGGCCACAGCATCTCGTAGCTGTGACCAGTCTCTCTCACGCCACCGTACATCCATGATCACTGCTCGCCACCTACACACAACCCAGAGTCCTATATTAGCTTAGATCATCATCCAATACATCAACTAAGCTAATTTTTTTACCCTGAAACCTTGCCTCAAAGGTGCGGTTTTACCACCCACAGGCGCGCACACATGCGCACCTGTTCACTATACAGGCGCGCATGTGTGCACGCCTGTTTTTCCCCACAGGCGCGCTCGTGAGCGCGCCTGTTCACAAAATAGGTGCGCTAGGGTGCGCCTATCATACTCGCAGGCGCGCTCATGAGCGCGCCTATTCACCCCACAGGCGCGCACTCCTGCGCGCCTGTCTACCCCACAGGTGCGCCCCTAGGGCGCGCCTTAAATTCCTACACACGCGCATTAATGCACGCGTATTCAGTGTACAGGCGGGCACGTATGCGCGCCTTCCACTGAGTCGACCGCGCATTGGGGCCCACACCTCATCAAAAAACCCCCCAAAAACCCCCGTACGACCCCCCGTACCTACCCTCCCCAAACATTGGAAACCTATAGCTATGCAGGATGCTTAGACCACTAACCTGAAACTCGCACGTCGTCGATCAGGTACCTCGTGCTCCCGGAATCACTCAATCTCCTCTGAATCTGCTCGAAAACTCACTGTAGCAACAGGTACAAATGAGGTGGCAATGTGTTCCCTACAACTATATATAGGCCTTTTGCCAAACTTCCACTCACCATTCCAGGAGCCCACGGCGTCCATTTTTCGAACCGTATTCAGCCACGGGATCAGCGTCTCGCCGCCTACATCACGGCTTTCCCTGGGTCACTTTTCATCCTAGGCCCCCGGGGCGCCTTTTTTCCATATCATGGTTAGGTACGCACGCGCATAGTCACATTTGTCAAATATATGCTCATATCTTGGATTCTCTTCAGATATTGTTCACTTTGGGTATTTGGTTGTTCTATGTGCAGGTACTTGATCAGCATCTCTCCACATCACTTCTTCAGGTATATACTCAGCACTGGCATGTAGTCTCTCCTGCTGTATTGCATTTACCTTTCCAGTCACACCCTCTGATATTGGCCTTTAGATACCCATTCCCGGCTCTGCAGTACTCACACCTCCAGTTGCATCTTCAGTACTGTCATCCGGTAGCATTCTCACCCACATGAGTTGTCCCATTCATAGCACCTTTTGGCACTTTTTTGACACTCATGTTGTTCTTCATCACCCTTTAGGGATGGGAGTCCCGGTAGTCTTCCATCATGTTGCAGATCAACCACATACTTCTTCTCTCTCATTATTCTAGCTTCCCATATGGACTCCCAGATCATCGCTTCATGGTTACGTTCTTTTTACCTGCACCTCCGCAGGATCACGAACCCACCATTTCATCCACCACCAGTTTGCCCATCTGCGAACCTATCTTCATTTCACCTACCTCATACAGAAACTCGCCAATGGGGCTCCCACCCTTCATCAGTTTTCCCAGCAATTTCTTCCCTCCCTGGGGCACTCATTTCACACTGGGGCACCCGTTTCTGTATTTTGTACATCTTTCCCACATTTCTTCATTCTTTATTGTACAAACGCCTTTTATTTCCAGTCTTTACTTTTGTCGTCCCCGTTGGTGACCTACTTTCCTTTTTTGGCCACACGCAACCCATGTCACCCTTGGTTGGAGCCTGAATTCTCATTCACCCTCGCCGGCATCGTCTATATATTCAGAGTACTACCGAGATCACTTACCTATACCCTCTGAATTTGTTCACCTTGTTCCGCCTCTGGCACAACTTGTCCTCGGTCTTGGCGTCCCCCTGACACTCAACCTTGTCACACGGTTGCGGCCACTATTTGTCTCATGCATTCTCCAACCAAGGGCAGTCTTGAGTCTTCACACTTCTAGACTTCGTCCATGTACCTCTGCCACTTCCTCACCACAGTAGATTCCGTGAAGCCCCTTGCTTCTGGGAGTCGCGTCCTCCTTTTGTCAACATCAGCACACTTTTCTAGAAGGGCGACAATATCTTGATTCTCATTTACCATTTAATGAGAAATCTTGGACGGTCCAGGGAGAAACACCATTTCTCCCTGATGTCGTTGACCCCCATAACATTCGACGCCAACACTTTCTCATGTTGCGGTGGGTCTTACCTTGCGACTACTGCAGTTTTTTTTATCAGTTGCTGAAGACCTCTAAACTTAGTAGGGCCACCAATGCCCACATCACCGTCGTTGTTTACTTCTGCGACCATTACCGATGGTTCAGAGTATGTTCCTTTGCAGAATTGTCTTCTGCCTTTATCATTCCGCCCCCGAGGGCGCTGCAGTGGTCTACATCAACATTTTCGTCATCTTTTTTCAGAGTCACATCATACGAGCATGGGGCATGCCCGCCTCGTCTGTACACACTTGTATATTGTTACGCACCTTGTAGAAGGTCGGATTCTACAGGTTCCTTTCTTCTCCAAAGGATTGCTCTACATGGTCCCACTCTCTCTCTCCCTTACAACACCATTCTTAGTCAAAGAAACATTGATGGATTTCGGCTATACATTTTTCTCCTAACCTCATCCATCAGGGGGCATCTGTTATCATTGAAATTTCGTCCTCACATGGCGACAAGAACTCTGCATCGTCAAAACAGAAAAAAGTCATTCATGGCACAAGATTAATTCCTCAGCATTGCAAAAGGGTCAAAAAACTATATAAATGACCAAAAATTTGAAAGGCGCTTTACATCATATGGATGCGCGCGTGCATGCGCCTAACAGAAACGTGAAAAGCGTGCATATGTGCACAAGGCGCGGCTGTTGGGCGAAAAACCCGCGCGCCTGCTAAATGACGCATTTATTGAAATTGGTCGGCCTCCCAACCACTAATGGATCAGCTCCCAAGCCGATTTGACACCAAATCCGAGCTCAATCCTCATGGTGGGCTGGTCAAAGACCTAATTAATCCCTAAAGAGCCCCTTTTCACATTCAAAAGAGGTTACATAATACCCCAATGCTGGGCTATAAAAAGCCATGAATAACCACCATTTTCTCAAGGAATTCTATGTATTGTTATGCTGCTAAGATTGCTAAGGACTCATTCTTTGGAAATAAACATAATCAACACCATTTCAAAGGGCTTTCCACCTCTCACTTGAGTGGATAAGCTTGGAGTTCTTTCAACCACATTTTCATCTTTTCATTGTAATGAGAGCAAGTAGTGAGGGCCTCAAGAGCCTTCCATTGGAGAAAGAAGGGACCCAAGTCCCCTTTCTTCTTTGTGTCTTTGGATTTCATCAATCAGATTAGCTTATACATTGGTGATATTGGTCCATTTATATTTGTTTTTCATTTTTCCATATGCTCATAGTTTTAGTTAGTTTTAATTTGTATTTGTTTATTGTTTTATTGTTTCTTTCTCTAACCTTTCCTTTCACAGCTGTCATGCCTAGCAGAGCCCAACTGGGCATGTAAGCACTCTTAATTTGCTCACCTAGTGACGAATTGGGTGCAAACAATTTCCATTGGCTTGTCTCTTCTTCTCGGTGGCATGGCTGTAAAATGTTCCTCTTTTCTCTGCTATAGAAAGCAAAGAACTTGTTCTGAGCTCTGATACCACAAATGGTGCAGACCCTGACCCTCGGGCCAAGATCCACGCATGATCATTCTAAATCTGCCCTAAATCAAATTGACTTTTCGATTCCTCCACAGGGAATCCCACACACACACACCAGTGTTTTCCACAGGTCCTTATAGGTATTCCCGTGTGATCAAACACAAGGCATCAACCCAAATCTCCTGACCAACAATATGATTGCGCCCTTTTCCGAATCGGGATTTTGGGTTTCACGATATTGCGATTCCTGTTGTCGATTTTCTTGTCTCTTCAACCTCCGAAACCCGAAATGTCGAATTGTCAAAATCTTTGGCCACGTCCTCCTCCACAACTGCATCACGTTTCGCGACTTCGGGAATTCCTGTGCAAAGGACCCCGATTCCTTGTCTTCAATAACACTGAAATGTCGGATCCCGATACGTTCAGCAAAGGCTGGCTCCCCAATGGTTATGAATGGGACTCTTTCACCGATTCGGAGTTTCAGACTTCGCGATTTCATGAATCCTAATGCAAGGCTTCTCGACTCTCCAACCTTCAAAACCCCGAAATGGTTAATGGAAATTGACACTACCTAGCAACGAGTATGCACCACCTGTCTTCTCAGCTGTCTTGTGTCTCTGTCATGGATTCCTGCCACCTGTCACTCTTCCCATTTTTTGGAACTTGAACAAGCCTTTGATTGTCGTTCCCTTACCACTTTGAAATATCGAATTCCGAAATGGCACCTTCTACGGAATCAATGGCTAATAGCCTCCCTTTAGATCCAATGGCCCACGTTATTTCGGGCTCCCAGGTACTGGGAGTTTTAAACTCTCGACTTCAAAACACTTGTCACCACAATCCCCGAATTCCCGAACCCCAAAACACCGAAATGCTGAAATGCCACTTCACCAATACTTCATGTTTCGCAACTCCGGGGTTTTTCAATGCAAAGACCCCTGGCTCCTTGTCATCATGATTTCCAGTATTCTGAATCCTGAAATACCAAAATCCCAAAATTCTTCACTTAACAATTTTTTTCGCGATTCGGGAGTTCTCCTCGGAGAATTCTGACTGCTCATTTCCTCCTTGATAGCTTCTGCGAAATGAACCAGTGTGCTTCGAATAGAACTTAACTTCTGTGAGATGTTTTCAATCTCTATCTCCCTTTGAGTACTTTCAAAGGTATTGACCCTCCTGATCTTTCACTTGCAACTCAAGTCTCGAAAGGGCTCCTGCGCGCACTCCTTGCGACAGACTTTCAAATACTTCTAGGTATTTTATCTTGCGACTCTGTGCCCCCTCTCCAATAACAATCCTTCAATATTTAACCTTAGTTGATAAATTCTAAGGCTTCAACTAGCATGTGCACACCTTGCATGGCTTCTGTGCTCCACTTGCACTTCTGCTGGAATGAGAACAACAGTATCCTTCCTTAGATTTCTGAGGTAAAATCAGAGCCTTGTCAACGCACACCTTGCGGACGTTTCACTGCACTCCTTGTAGGAACTCTCTCTCTCAGGAAGAGAAACAATTGAAACTCATTCTCTTTCTTCTCTCAGAGTTCATATACTTAACATGAAATCAGACATTCAACACAACATTGAAACAAATGCATAACAGAGAGAATAAACCAACTGTAAGCATACCATTCAGCATATGTAAACAACAAACATCATAACACCATGAAATATGAGTCAAAGCTTCATATATTGACTCAAGTGCTCCTGCACATGGGTTCTTCTCTACAACTCTATGCTACAACTCTCTTCTTCTTCTTTATTACTAATGATACAACCACTACTATGATACAAAGGCGAGGGTGTCTGTACCCTTTTTCCCTCCTAGTCTTCTAAACTATCTAATCTATTAATTCAAACCTACCTACTTTCATTAACTGGGCTTAAATTCATTTTACATTGACAGATGAGAGCAAATTGCTCATGATTTGTTTACCACAGCCAGATATAAATGAAAGTACACTTCTAGCTTCTACATTAATATCCACTTCTTAATCTTTCAAAAATATTTCAAAATGTGCAAAATGTGTTCTGCGCTTTTCCCAGTTGTCTTCCGCCTTCATGCTCGCTTGGTTGGCTTCTTATGATGCTCCTGCATCAGATAGGTTTTGTGACCATATTCTGTTTTAAAGTGTCCAATCCTTGTTGACAATCCTCATTCCACTGAAATTTGGTTTCCTTCTTTAACATTTTTTTCATGGGTGCAGTAATCTGCGCATACCCATTTATAAACTTCATGTAATAGCCTATATATCCTAGCATTTCTCTTAACTGGTGCATTGACTTTGGTGGTGGTAAATTTACAATGACTGCAATCTTAGTAGGATCCACTAGTAAACCTTTTTTACAGACTATATGTCCCAACAATATTCCAAAAGGTGTCCCAAAAATGCATATATTGATGTTCAATGAGATCTGACATTGCCTGCATCTTTCCAACATTAATATTAACACTTCTGCATGATCTTTTAATAGACTATATACAGTCCAATCATCCAGATATACTTCTGAAAATTGATATATGAATTCCTTGAAAGCAGTTATGACTACTCTTGAAAATATGGATGGTGCATTCTTTATCCCAAATGGCATGACTGTATATTGGTAGGATCCCCATTCTATAGTAAAAGTAGTCATATACCTTTCCTCTAGAGCTATTTTAGGATCCCCATAAATGAATATGATTCTTGGCCTCCCACATTCTCTAAGACCTCATCTATGAAAGGGGTAGGAAAAGGTTCATGTAAGCAAGCATCATTCAATTTTCTCAAATCTACACAGATCCTTATCCCCCATTGTTTATTTTCTTAGACTAACATAGGACTTATCCATTCATATTCCTCTACAAGTTCTATGATACCAGCTTCCAACATTCTGTCAATTTCAACTTTCACTTTCTTCTTATACACTAGATTTAGTCTATAAGGTCTATGTCTGACAAGTCTTGCCTCAAGTTTGAGAGGTATCTTCATCTCTCCTAGCTCTCCTACTATGCCTTTTATCTCCATAAATGTCGTTAGGAACAAGTCAGTGTATTCACACAATAACTTTGGTATTCTTTCTATTGTTTGTTCATCCCAATAGTCTCCAATACTTACAATTTTAGGATTGTCATTCATCACAATGTTGACTTTCATAACTTTGATTTGTGCAGCAAAAAATTTTGACTCCATATATGGAACTTCCACCTATATTTCTCCTTCAATTTTTGTAATCTGAATGTTGCGCAGATCGTCCTCATCTAGTGCTTCATCTTAGACATGATAGCATTAAAGTATCTCTTTGACTGTCCGTTTGTTTTTTTGTTGATATTGTGTCATGATTTCAACCTCTGGTTCATTAGTAAATATCATTCCCTATATCAGCTTCAGTCTTGAATCCATGTTTGGTTTCTCATGTTCGAATGAGAAGGTTACTACAAAGTTGTTTTGTAATGTTTTCCATTTTGTAGTACCTCTGTGCATCTCCTGTTCTATATACCAATTCCCTGGAATTCCTTCCAATGTATGGATAAAATGATGATTCCATTCCTCTGGTGGTGTCATCCTCCATTGTGCTTTGCACTTTTCCAAGTGTTCCACTGGTTTTCCTTGACCATCGTACTTCTACATTTTACTTCTCCCTTATTCTATGCCAAATCTAATGTGCAATAGTATTTTACATTGATACCAGTCCTGAATTGTTTCTTTGTGTGCACCCCACCATATTTCAAGTGTATCTTTGAGTGCAATATCTAGGGCTAAGAGCCTCTAATTTTCTAATAATTCATCTTCATATTTTTTCAGAAATTCCTCTAGGTCATTTATCCCATGAAAACTTGGAGGTTCTCTTATCTCTGTACCAACCCATCTTACTTCACATTCTATTCTGGAGCACCTTCTCCTGGAAACTTCATGTAATCATTGTTGCCAATTCTCCAAACCTGTATCTAAATCAGAACCACATGATGCGATACTTCCCCAACTGAGTACCCCATTTGTAGTTGGTTTAACACAATATTTTTCTCGCGTGGTAGTTATGTACAACTGGTTTATTTCCTCCAGATCCAAACAAGTGCGTTCTACAAACCTATCTCCTTTTGAAGGATCTAATGGTGCAATGACTCTATATTCACTTCCTTCAAATTAAATTTTCCTTGTCTTCAAGTTTATTATGGCTTGGTTATAAAATTCCCAATCCAGTCCAAGCAATGATGGATAAGGTGTTGTACCAACTATTATTTCTATTACTTTAAAATCTACCATAGTGCACACACCATCTAAATGTATTGTCACACCTTTAAGCCTTCCAATTGGTAACACTCTGTGTTGATAGGATAATTTTAGCTGGACAGGCGAATAGCCTAGTGTGGGTTTTCCCATACATTGCCATGTCTTCTTAGGTAAAACATTTACTTCAGATCCTAAATCTAGTATGATATCACCCATATTAAAATATCCAATGTCGGCATTCAGTCTGAATTCCATGCTTGTCCTTCTTCTTGTATAGAGATGATTGACTATTTTATGTTCTAACTTTCCTTTTGCCTATGTTTTCTAGAATATTTTGTAAGATCTTGACAGATTATGGGTCATTCAATAGCTTAACACAGGATTGCAGATTTTTTTTTATGTTACTTACTTTCTCTAAAGGTTGTGCTTCACTAGTGTTTATGCTATGTGATGCCTCTGCATCCTCTTCACTGCACCACAGATCTCCCCTTCAGATTATGCATTGTGTCTCGTCCTACCCACATGCATCACTCTCCAAGAGATACTCTGTATATTCTCTATTCTACATGTATTTCACACGTTGAGTCGACTGCCTGATCACCATGCGAACTCTTCATCTTCTCTGGCCGTTATTCAAGGTTCTTTGGCTTCTCTGGCAGTTAACCTGAGAATATTTTTCTTCTCTCTCAGTCAAAATTCTTCGTCTTCTCTGGCAGTTACAACCAGTCATTTTTTTTTGGCTTCTTTGGCTTCTAAGTCCCTTCCTTCATGTGACCTCTAGCGGTGACCATACACCTATTCAAAAGGCACTTCACTTTCTTGGTATAGCGAGCACTAGCTCCCTATTTTCCGATATGACCTTAGGTGATTAACTTCACATGACCACATGATTGCGGGCGTGAGCTCTCTTCTCGTTATCCCCCTTTTCGCATGTGACCTCTAGCTACATCCTTGCGTAAGAGAATGATTGTGGGTGCATCCAACAGTGGTTTGGGATTAACCACTTTTCTCCCCGCAATCTACCTCCAGCTGCCACGTACCCCTTCTCTGATACTGTGGTTTCAATTGTGGAGACATGAGATTCTCAAGAAAAATGTTGCATCTACATCAGTCAAGCAGCAAAATCACAACTCTCTTAAGTACGAGATGCCTTCCTCAATGGAAGGCAAAAGAGAATCTAAACAACATGCAGTGTTGAGCGTAGGGGGAAAAAGAGCAGAGCATAGAAGTTGAACGATGAAGAAGCAGAATAGAGTATAGAAGTTGAAGAAGGGAGAGGATACATGGAGATGAAACAGATCATATCAGAGACAGAGCAGGTAAGTAAAGTTTTGTAATATTCAATCAAGGTGTTAGGGTGGTGTTAGGGAGGATTTCAGTCCTCTAAATTCTAGTTGGTGCTAGAAGATATTCTGGGAGTTGGTGCTTCCATCTAGTTGGTGTTAGACAAATATGAGATTTGGTGCTCTTTGCAAGTTCTATCTTGCTATCATAGGTTGTAGCCTCATATTTGATTTGGAGCTCAAAGACTGTGATGTACATGAAGGTTGGAGCTTGATTGACATCGTAAGAAGAAGAGGTTTTCACCCTTATGGGTTTCCTCATGAAAATTAGTGTCTCTGTGTATTCTGTGTGATTGATCAAATATTGTATATCTATGCATGATAAGTTATCAACAACACATTAAATAATTATCTAAAAGGAATCAGAAAATAACAAGAAAATTTTCAAGCTTATATACATAACGAATTCACCCCCCCCCTCTCAGTTATATTTCCAACAATTGGTATCAGAGATGGTGCCTTTGATCAAAGGTAGATCCATAAGCTTGAACATGACTAGTCATGATGGAAGTTCAAATAATAGACCCCCTTTGTTTCATGGAACAAACTTTGCCTTCTAGAAAATAAGAATGAGAACATATTTAATGTCTTTGGGTGATGATGTTTGGGATGTCGTTGAAACAGGATATGTGAATCCTGTAGTCTTGGCCTCAAAATATGATAAGCTAGAGTTTATCTTTAATGCAAAAGAAATGAATTCCATCCTCAGTGGACTTGCTAAAGCTGAGTTTGTCAAAGTCATGCACTATGATTCAGCAAAAGTTATGTGGGACAAGCTAATAAGTAGTTATGAAGGTAATGAAAAGGTGAAAGACACAAAACTTTAGACTCACAGACTGAAATTTGAGCAGTTAAAGATGGATGAAGATGAAACTATCAGTAAGTAATTCTTACGTATAGAATAGCTTGTCAACACTATGAAAGGCCTAGGTGAAATGATAGATGATTTTTTTCTAGTCCAGAAAGTATTAAGATCTCTTCCTGATAGATTTAACTCAAAGGTATCTGCTATAGAGGAAATAGTTGATCTCAAAATGTTGATACTAGATCAACTTCTTGGAACCCTAATCGCTTATGAAATGAAAATCACCAAAGTTAAATCCACTACAAGAGAGGCATCTTTTAAAGTACAGAAAAACACATACCCCGATATAGATGAGATTGAAGCAAATTTTGTGAGAAGACTGAACATAGGTCAAATGTTTCAAATGTGGTAAGATAGGTCATTTTGCATCTAAGTGTCCTCACAAAATAAAGGATCTAACATATGACGATGAAGAGAAGCACAAACACAAGAAGGTATATAAAGAGAATAAGTTTAAGAAGAAAATTCTTTGTGTAAACAATGATGATGATCCCTTAGATGATGAAAGCAGTGACTCTTCTATTGAAGATAAAATAAATGATATCATGCTAATAGATTTAGAATATCTAAACACTGATGATATAGGAAGTGAGTTCACTGATTGTGAAGCAATAGTAGATCTTGAAGGAGAACTTTTCAGTGCCATGGAAGAGATTGATAGACTCAGAGAAAAGAAAAGAAAAGAAAAACAGTTATTGCTCAGGTATGAGAAAACATGCAATGAACCATATGAAGAAATGACTTTGTTGAAGGTTAAGTTAGAAGAATCTAAGAATATTGAAGACATCCTCAAACAAAAATTGAAGGAAGCCGAAACAAAAGGTGAAAAATTGGAAGCTGAAGTAGTGACTATCACAAAAGATCTAGAGAAATTCCAGGCCTTATATCATCAGAATCTGACAAGTATTAAAGCCTCGGAAGGATTAGCCTCCATTCTGAATCAACAAAGGAATTCAAAGTTGAAAATTGGTTTAGGTTATGAATATGGATCAAGTAGTGGTCATCCAAGCAACAAAGAATCCATCAAGTTTGTCAAATCTACAACCATTGACAACAACAAACCTGCAGAAACAAAGGAAGAGAATCAACCACCAAGGAGGAGTGAAAGAAAATATAATAGAACTAAATCTGTAGAACAAAGAAATAATACACCCTCTACTCAAGGAAATCGTCAGCATGGAAGAAATCGACCTACTCAAAGAAGACAACCATTTTCTAGGTATAAAGATTTTTTCTATGGATATTGTTTTCACAACTCTAACTTTGGCCACAAAGTTGTAAATTGTTCTTTAATATTTAGACATGAGCAATCAAGACAGCCAAGGAATAAATATCTACCACAACAAAGAATGAGATGGATAAGTAACAAACAACCACTGACTGCAAATCATGTGATGGTTGGGAAAAGGATGCAGATTACACATAACAAGCATTATGATCCTTTATTCAATGAACCAGAATGTTACATCTTCCATAATTGTGGACATAAAGTTGTAGACTGTCTCTTAAAAAACTATAAGCCAGATTCAAATCACAGAGATGAAAACATTAAGGTTTGGAAGAAGAATGCAGATAACAAGTGTGTATTAGTGTTGTCATCTCGAAGACAAAAAGACACCTGGTATATTAACAGCAGATGCTCCAGTCATATGATAGGTGACAAAAGTAAGTTCCTATTACTCAAAGAAAATAAATCAGGAAGTGTGACCTTTGTAAATGATGCTCCGGGAAAGATTAGAGGTAAAGGTCTAGTAAGATGAAGTAATGGAAGAATCAAATCTAAAGATGTATTATGTGTTGATGGTTTAAAGCATAATATTCTTAGTGTCAGTCAGATATGTTACAGAGGATGTGAAGTCACTTTCACTACCAAGAATTATAAAATAAAGATATTAAACATAGGAGATCTGATTGCAAAAGGGGTTAGAACTGAAAACAATGTATATGTTATGAAGGAAGATAAGGAGAAATGTCATTTAAACAAAGTTGATGAAATTTGGTTATGGCACAGAAGGCTTGGACACCTGAATTTTGATCATATTGTCAAACTGAATAATGAAGGCGTTGTGAAAGACCTTCCAAGAATATCTAAGCCTAATAACTTTGTATGTGAATCCTGTCAAATGGGGAAGTTGACTCGTGCTCAATTCAAATCGAAGAGTTTCACATCTTCAGAGAAACCACTTCAAATTGTTCATATGGATCTGTGTGGACCATCGCGAAAGGAAGGAACTGGAGGAGAATGTTACTTTATGCTAGTAATTGATGATTTCTCTAGACTTACGTGGGTTGCCTTTCTGAGAGAAAAATCTGAWGTGTTTGAGAAATTCAAAAAGTTTAAGGCGTTAGCTGATAATTAGCCAAGAAGGAAGTTAAAGGAAATTTTCTCAGACAGGGGAGGAGAATTTATGTCAAGACATTTCAAAGAATTATGCGACAGACATGGAATTAAAAGAGAATATACTATTCTAGGTACTCCTCAACAAAATGGATTTGTAGAATGAAAAAATAGATCAGTTCAGCAGATGGAAAGGGATATGATGAGTGAAAGGGACATTTCACAAACCTTCTAGGTGGAGGTTGTTCACACGGCTATTCATATTCTAAACAAAGTGCATCTAAGGCCGAACAATGATAAAACTACATATGAGTTGTGGTTTGGTTTACTTGCATCAATCAAGCACTTCAAAGTACTTTGAAGTAAATGCTTCATCAAGAATAATGAGGATCATCTAGGAAAATTTGATAGTAGAGATGATGAAGGTATCTTCTTAGGATATTCAATGAACAGTAAAGGATACAGATGCTTTAACAAAAGAATGCATAAATTAGTAGATTGTATTGATGTTCGAATTGATGAAGAAGCTTATGTAAAAGATCAACAGAGAATAAGCACTAATCCAGATGAAAAAGATGATGAGAATAATGAAGATAAAGAACATCAAATCTCAGAGTCAAAAGAAGATGATGAATCAAGTGGAGAAGAGACACCCAGACAAGAAGATTCAGGACAACATTCAGCATCAAATCCTTCCTCCAAAGTTACTCAAAAGAATCATCCTGAAAGTCAGATAATTGGTGAGAAAGACAAAGGTGTACAAACTAGGAGAAGGATAATCAAAGACACCGAGAAATCACATATAGCCTTCATATACATGGTGGAACCTAAAACTTTAATGAAGCCAGTAAAGACATAAATTGGTTAAAATCAATGAATGAGGAACTGGACCAGATTGAAAACAATGACACTTAGGAACTTGTTCCTAGGCCAGCAAATAAAAATGTAATAGGATCCAAATGGGTCTACAAAAACAACATGAATGAGCAACGAAATATTGTAAGAAATAAGGCTATATTGGTCTGCAAAGGATATGCTCAAATAGAAGGACTGGATTTTGATGAAACATTTGTGCTCGTAGCAAGATTAGAAGCCATTAAAATGTGTATTGCCTATGCGTGTCATAAACAGTTTAAATTCTATCAAATGGATGTCAAGTTATATTTTCTAAATGGAGATATAAAAGAAGAAGTCTATATGGAACAACCAGAGTGTTTCCAATTGTCAGATAACCTTGACTTTGTCTACAAGCTGAAGAAATCCTTATATGGGTTGAAACAAGCTTCTCATGCCTGGTATTATAGACTGTATAAGTATCTTCAAGACAAAGGGTTTAAGAGAGGAACAATTGCCAACAATCTATATATTAAAACAGAGGGTAATGATTTTCTCATTGTGTTGGTCTATGTAGATGACATCATCTTCAGAAGCAATAATGTTTCATTGGTATAATGGTTTGCTTATGCCATGCAGTCTAAATTTCAAATATCTATGATAGGGGAACTGCCATTATTTCTTGGTCTGCAAATTACTTAGAGGTCTGAAGGAATATTTATTTCTCAGGAGAAATATCTAAGAGAAATGTTGAAAAGGTTTCAAATGGAATATTCTACACCTATGGTCCCTGGATGCAAGTTAAGAAAGGATGATGACTCACCGATGTTGATCAGAGGTCATATAGGTCTATGATAGGCAGCCTATTGTACATCACAGCATCTCGTCCAGACATAATGCATGTTGTTGGAATGGTAGGAAGGTATCAGGTTGCACCTAAACAAAGTCATTTGTTAGTTGTCAAAATAATATTCAGATACTTGAAAGGAACAATGAACTATGGCCTATGGTATCTTAGGCCTCCGAATTTTCAACTATCAGTCTATTCAGATGTTGATTGGGATAATTGCATGGATGAAAGGAAAAACACAAGTGGAGGTGCATTCTTCTTAGGGTATTCTCTTGTAGCATGGTTGAGCAAGAAGCAAGGTTCCATTTCCTTATCGACTACAGAAGCTAAATACATTGCAGCTGCCACTTGCTATACCCAAGTATTATGGATGATTCAAACACTTGCAGACTTGGAGGTAAAGTATAATGCACCGATCCCAATTCATTTTGATAATACTAGTGCCATTAGTATGTAAAAGAATCATGTATTTCACTCCAAGATCAAGCATATACCCATCAAGTATCACTTCTTGAGGGAACAGGTAATCAACACTGTTGTTTCTTTGCATTATATTCCTTCTAAAGATCAGATTGTTGATATCTTCACTAAACTGCTTGCAAAAGATCAGTTTGAGTATCTACACCAGAAGTTGGGCGTGACCCTGTTATCAAGTTAAAATAATATATCTGATCAGGGGGAGAGTGCTCCTAGTATATTTGATCAGGGGGAGCACATATTCACTCTCTGTTTTATTTGGCATTGACGTCAAATGGGGAGAAAAAGGTGTTGTCTGTATGCTACAGTTGGAGGTCTAAGAAAAATAGTGCAGCCTTTCAGGGCTTCCATAAATGCCAAAGGGGGATATTGTTGGAATGTTTATAGGAATAATGTGCTTGTCATTGCTGGAAAGAACAACAGTGAACCAAACCTCAAGACTGCAAAAGACGAGAAATATCAAAAGAGATAGTGGTTTCCAGAAGTGCAGACAAGGTCCAAGAGACAGACTCGCAGGAGGAGCAAAGGTCGAGACCCGTGAATACTTAGAAAACCTTCTAAGTCATAGAGATCAGAAGCTCAGGAGGAAGAGTGACAGTGGCCATTGGATCACCGATCTAGAGGACCAACAATCATCAGATTGAATTAATGGAAGGATAGGATAAGCGGGGAAAAATGATTGAGAAATCGATCATCTGAATTTCCGTCAGTTGTTGGATTGATTTAAGTGGAAGGAAAGAATAAGCAAGAGTTGTTGATCTAAGATCTTGATCAATGAACAATATTTTTTTTGGGTCTAAGGATGTGAGGAGGTTATGCTTTGGATAAATCACTTCGAGAGTTTCAGTTTGAGATCTAAAATCCCCGAAGTCCGAAGAGCCAAAGAGATGGAGTAAACATTAGTCATCATATACTTTTAAAGTGGAAGGAAAGGATACGCTAGAAAAGAAGCATCGCAGAAATATTGAGCTGTCAATCTAATAACATGATCGACGAACAACATTTAGTTTAGGTCTAAAAGTTGTGAGGAGGTTATTGTTTGGGGATTCTCACTTCGGAAGAATTGGCGACTTCAAAAGTTGAAATACCCGAAGTCCTTAAGTGAATGAGGATCCACGTCAGTAAGACTACGTCAGCAAGGACACATGGCGCAATCAGACAATGAAAAGTGTCAATTTTATTTGGCATTTTAGGTACGTACAAATCATAAATCCGAGTGACATGTGGCAGCTACTAGAAATATAACTGAGAGAGGGGGTGAATCAATTATGTATATAATCTTGAAACTTTTCTTGTTATTTTCTTATTCCTTTTAGATTATTATTTAATGTGTTGTTGATAACTTATCATGGATAGATACACAATATTTGATCAATCACACAGAATACACAGAGACACTGATTTTCATGAGGAAACCCATAAGGGTGAAAACCTCTTCTTATTAGGATGTCAATCAAGCTCCAACTTTCATGTACATCACAGTCTTTGATCTCCAACTCAAATATGAGGCTACAACCTCTGATAGCAAGCTGCAACTTGCAAAGAGCACCAACTCTCAGATTTCTCTAGCACCAACTAGATGGAAGCACCAACTCCCAGAATATCTTCTAGCACCAACTAGAATTTAGAGGACTGCAATCCTCCCTAGCACCACCCTAGCACCCTGATTGAATCTTAAAAAACTTTACTTACTTGCTTTGTCTCTGATATGGTCTGTTATAGCTCCATGTCTCCACTACCTTCTTCAGCTTCTATACTCTGTTTTGTTTCTTCATTGTTTAGCTTCTATGTTCTGCTCTTTTTCCTCCTCCTCTCAACACTGCATGTTGTTTAGCTTCTCTTATTCATTTTATTCTATGTGTTTCCTCTGCATCCTCTTCACTAAGCCATTGATCTCCCCTTCATATTATGCACTACATCTCATCCTACCCATATGCATCACTCTCCGAAAGATACTCTATATCTTCTCTATTCTACATGTATTTCACACGTCGAGTCATATGCCTGATCATCATGCGAACTCTTCATCTTCTCTGGACATTATTCAAGGTTCTTTGGCTTCTCTGGAAGTTAACCTGAGAATATTTTTCTTCTCTGTCAGTCGAAATTATTCGTCTTCTCTGGCAGTTACAGCTAGTCATTTTTTATTTATTTTTCTGGCTTCTTTGGCTTCTAAGTCCCTTCCTTCATGTGACCTCTAGCAGTGACCATATGCCTATTCAAAAGGTGCTTCACGTTCTTCTTCTAGCGAGCACTAGCTCCATATTTTTCATTATGACCTTGCACGATTAACTTCACATGACCACATGATTGTGGGTGCGAGCTCTCTTCTCGTTACCCCCCTATTGCATGTGACCTCGGGCTACGTCCTTGCGTAAGTGAACGATTGCGGGCGTGTCCAAAAGTGGTTTTGGATTAACCAATTTTCTCCCTGCAATCTACCTCTTGCTGCCACATACCCCTTCTCCGATACCATGGTTTCAATTGCGGCCTGCCCTGAGAAAATTAACTTTTGAGCAACTTTTGATCCCGCAATCAGGTGTGATCGTCGATCTCGCAGTCTCTGGAAGATTCCCTTGATCAAAGAATCTGATCTATTGTCTTTTCCTTCCTTCTTTCCTCCATCCACGTGTGATCCTTAGTCTCATCAACCAAGTGACATGTGGCCCTCCAATCCATTGGATGAGATCGATTTCGCCTTTCGGGCTTCGGGAGTCTCTATTCTCAAAATGTGTTTTCTCCCAAAGCATTTCACTTAGAGTCCACGATCTAACGAAGCATGGTCTTCTCGAATCAATAGTCACAATCCCTTCGGGTATTCGGGGTTCGGAAATCTCAACTTTCCAACCTTTCAACCTTCCTTTGATTTTTCCTGGAGCTGACAATCCACTGACGCGTGTCCCTTTCGAATCAACGGTCATGATCCTTTTGCGTCTCTGGAATTCGAAATTCTCAAGTCTTAACTCGAAATCCTTGAAGTGATATTTTTCTAAAATCTCAGATCATCTGACACGTACTCCCCTTGATGATCAACAGTCGAGATTTGGCTTCGGCAATTTTCACGTTCTCTCCATCCACAAACTTCTAAAGTTGTGGATCTCACGCCACCTATCCTCCTCGACAATGGACGACCCAAAACCACTTCGGGACTTCAAAAATTTGGGCAAGTGCTGGTGGTAAATCTTTCGAAGTAAAACTCTTAGAGTGATGTCACTTGATGACATGTCATGAGCCTAGTAGATGCCACATGTCACTCGGATTTGTGATTTTCACATACTTGAAATGTAGAATAAACTTGACACTTGTCATTGTCTAATTGTGCCATGTGTCCTTGCTGACATGGATCCTCATTCACTTCGGGACTTCGGGTATTTCAACTTTTCAAGTCACCAATTCTTCTGTAGTGATAATCCCCAAACAGTAACCTCCTCGCAACTTTTAGACCCAAACTAAATGTTGTTCGTTGATCATGTTCTTAGATTGACGACTCGATATTTCTGCGATGCTACTTTTCTAGCTTATCATGTCCTTCCACTCTAAAATGATCTGATTGATGACATTTACTCCAGCTCTTCAACTCTCTGGACTTCGGGGATTTTATATCTCAAACTAAAACTCTTAAAGTGATTTCTTTGGAGCGTAACCTCCTCACATCTTTAGACCCGATACGAATGTTGTTCATTGATCAAGATCTTAGATCAACGGCTCTTTCTTATCATGTCCTTCCACTTAAATCAATCTGACGACTGAAGAAAATTCAGATGATCGATTTCTCAATCGTTTTGCCCCGCTTATCCTATCCTTCCATTAATTCAATCCAATGGCTGACGGAAATTCAGATGATCGATTTCACAATCGTTTTGCCTCGATTATCCTATCCTTCCATTAATTCAATTTGATGGTTTTTGGTCCTCTGGATTGGTGATCCAACGACCATTGTCTAAGTGTTCACGGGTCTCGAACTTTGCTCCTCCTGTGAGTCCACCTCTTGGACCTCATCTGCACTTTTGGAAACTACTATCTATTCTGAGCTTTCTCATCTTTTGTGCTCTCAAGGTTTGGTTCATTATTTTTCTTTCCATCAATGACAAGCACATTCTTCCTGTAAACATGTCAACACTTGAATGTTTCCTTTTGTTTTCGGGCATTAAATTGCTTTTGTGTCTTGGTATTCTTCTTAACCCATTGGTTTTGCATTGGATCTTGTTTTACTACGTCAGTTATTGTCTTGGCTCCTTCTCGTGTGACTATGTTGATGTTTCTTCCATCATCCCTGGATTATGTAGAAATCGACTATACATCCTGGTTGCTCTGGTTCCTCTTTTCTTGGATCTTTCCCAAGAGTGTTGGACAGTCTTTTGTATCATGGTCTGTTGTGCGACAATACATACATCTCACTGGTGGAAATGGACACTCCCTTGCATAATGTCCTGGTTGTTGGCAGTTGTGGCACACTATTGGACCTCTGCCTCATCCAAATCCTCCTCTACCTCTTCCTCTACCTCGTCCTCCAACTCTGTATCCACCTCGATATCCTCATGGTGCATTGTACTAAGGTACCTGATTGTACTACGCAGGGTTATACTTTTGTTGCACATTATTTTATTGCGGTTACGCATTATTATACTATTGTTGCACATTATTTTATGGTGGTGGTACCTGGTTGAACTGATGTGCAGCTTGTCCTATCATCATTTATGCTTGCACCCTATAAGTATTTGAAGTTCATTCTCTCATCAAATCCATTTTCCTACAATCTTTATCATCATGACCCACTGACTTGCAGAAATAGCAATATGAACATTTTTGTATTGTCTTGTACTTTTGCATCATTGGACAATGATATGGATCATGCCCATGTGTTTTACAAATCTCGCACCATGGTCCTCCTATTGACAAAGGGTTTGGTACTCCTTATGCCATGTACTACGCAAAAGTTGGACATTCGTTCTTGTGGTGTCCTTCTATCCTACATGTGGTACACCAAATGTTAAGTTTAAATGTTAGGTTATTCAGATCTTCCTTCAACTCCTCTATTGATCAATCTATCTTTTGATATTGGTTGTCTTCCAATTGTAAGGTTTTCTGGAGATCCTCTATCTGAGTTTGGAACTTTTTTTGTCTCAATGGGTATTTTAAATATGGTAACAATGAGTTCACAAATAGATCTCTATGTTGCATGTCAGTCATGGCATATCTGAACTTACCTTTGAGATGCTTAAACCTTTTATCAATCTCCCAAACAAACTCACTTGGTTTTTTCCTGATTTTAATCATTTCATTCATGTACTAGTATTCTGAGTTGGGCTTCTGAAACTCGTTTATCAATAGTTTTTTCACATCTGTAATAGTCCTTGTTACTCCTGGTGGACTATTTACATATAGGCTCATGTATCAATCCAGTGCATGGTCTCTTAGCATAATAGCTAACTATGTGAGTTTTGTATACTCATCTATGATCTGCTTTGCTTCGCAGATCTTCTCATAGATGAATAAGTGTTTTTCAAGGTCCTCTAATACCTCTCCCCAAAATTATGGTAACCTCATCATGGGATCATGTCCTTCCATTTTAAATTATGTTTAACTACTACCTTCGCACAGTGTAGATATTTGGTTGTTACTTCTTGAATTAGCTCCTCCAGTTGTTGCTCCTTGTCTAGATGTGTTTCCTGATGTCTTTCTTCCACTAAAATTTAGTTGTTTAAATGTTGGTGTCCTTTATGGTGTATTAGTTGCACATGGGGTTGTAGGTTCCACATTGATGGTGACCTAGATTGGAATTTTGCCTTTTGTTCCTGCCCTTGGACCTCTTGTCTTCCTTTCATATGTTGCATGCAAGATTTACTCAATCTTCTCCATAGCCCAAATATCCTATACCTATTCCTCATCTCTTACTAATCCCTCTCTATCCGCTATGGCTCTCTTCTTATTATTCATATTATATTGGTAGGGTGCTCCACTAGGCATCTTTCCAGTTGTTTCCATTATCTTCTTTATCTGGTCTTCCTCCATCATGATTAGGTCCATGGCCTCCTTCTTCTTTCCCTTATCCATTTCTTCTTCCTTCATTTTTTTAGATGACTGGTTAATACCCTTTGGAGGACAAAAAGGTGATAGTGGGAAGGTGCGATCCAAATGGATCCTGAAAGGCCTAAAAATCAAAGTTCTTGGAATTAGAAGAAACCAACACCATCACATAGGTCGCATCATGTTGATTATGACATTATGTTTTTTTTTCAAGAATCGACATTGTAAGTGAAAGTTATCACGTTCTGAAAATTTTCCCAAACATGCAAAAAGTCAAAGTCAACTGGTCAAAGGTAGTACAGCTGACGTGGAAGATGACATCAGCAGTACACCATGCTAATGTTAGCATGACACGTCGCAGCACTAGGATGTGCCACGTGTCAGTTATTTTTTGCATTTCCGGGGTAATTTGGCCCACTAAAAAAGTGACATGTGGCACTATACAAAAGTGACACGTGGAAGTAAGGATGTTGATGTGGTAGGGTGAAACGTGTCAGTATGGATGTTGACGTGGCAAGGTGATACATGGTAGTATGGACGCTGACATGGCGGGGTGACATGTGGCAGTACGGATGTTGACGTGGAACTGTATGGACAATGACGTGGAACTGTATGGACAATGACGTCGAACTGTAAAAATGATGATGTGACACTATATGGATGATGATGTGGAAGTTGAAGTGTCATGATGATGTGTCTTGGTCCAATGAGGAGGTTCCATGTGGCACATTGTGGAAGGTCAAAGTGGTTTGGTGGTTTCCATCAAATCTGGCGGGAATCCTCCAAATCTAGAAAAATCCCGCTAAGTTTGGCTAATTGTCGCTAAATTTTGCGAAGTCTGGCTTATTTAGACGGGAATGAAATCGAGAAAATGGATTTTTATTGGCACGCAGTTCGAGACTGTATGAACTATACGGATCTGACAGGGCACAACATTGGGATTGTGTCGAGGGGAGGTTCTGAGGGCCTGTTCAAAAGTAGGTCGACTTTATACTCAAAAGTTGCATTAATTCGAGGGGAGTCTGAATATGGATTTTTTTTTCCATCCAAGTAGCCAAACAGAAAAGTGCCTCCAGAGCCCAAGATGTCAAGACAAGCATAACTGAGTTCATACTCAAAAGTCTCAGAATTACCTGTTGCAGCCTTTCGTGATGTGTGTTTATGTCCAGAAGTTGCAGATCTAAAAGGTGGATTCAGGAGTTGTTATGTAAGCCTTTCTTTGTATTTTTTTTAAGCATTAAAGATTAATAAGAAGCCTCTCATAGAAGACAAAGGCCTAGAGACGTAGGAAATTGTTTTTCTAAAATTCATTATCAATCTTTGGCGTTATGGTTTGTAGTTCTTAGTGCTTATTTACTATTATGAATTATTTATGATGGCTGCAACATTCTTTCATTAAAATATATTTCTTCTCTTAATTCCTAAGTGGTAAATCAAATCATGCATAAACATAACCGTAGTCTTTAAAACATCAATTTTAGATCAATCACTTAAAGATCTTGCCACAAAATTCTGTCAACGGGTGGGAAAAGGGCCCCAAAGTATTTGGGTCCAATGCTCAGTAAAATTTTGGGATACAAGAAAAACTAACGAGATTTGCAAGCTCCATAGTGTTATAAGAAAACATTATTTGTAGGTGTTTTTCTTGGTATTAAACTTAAGGCTCAAAGAGTAATGTCGGGCATCAGGAATGTTTAAAAGGATGTTTTAAAAGAGCGTTTTTTCTACCTTTAGTTATATAAGAAAAATCCTTAAATAAAATTAATAATAGGACAATACAGAGGTCATATTTCATTGTTTGAGTCACAATTATGATATCAAATGGTGTGGGAGAAACTTACAAAATTGTTAAACAAATCTAGGCATCAATGGCAGATGAATCTCACCTTTTTTGCAATAGAAGAAAGAAAAGAGTGCACCATTGAACAAGATATGAGATGCAATAATTCAAATAACTTGCAGGTCTTGTTGGCCCTTGACCAAGTTTTGGGAGATTATTGGTCATGTTGACCTATTTTGGGACTTCGACAGCCTATTGAAGGAGGAGTGCAAGACGAAGTGGAGATCACAGGATCTCAGCCCCTTTTTGGGTCCCTTTTGGGATGTGGGAATATGTAACGGGAATGGGATATCGGCCCATGGGTTTACCCATGTTTAGGCCTATTTTGTATATATAAATATATGCTTAGGCTATATAAAAGTGGTGGAATTGCATCTATGTGATGTGAATGTATGCTAAGTGAAAGTAGAGTCTATAAGTGCTTTGTGCATGACAATGAGAGACCTGCAGAGATAAGTACAGGTCCTTGTAGCAGATTATGGAAGGCTTAGCATTGTAACGCAAGGAAGAAGGATCTAGTGAGCTGCGCAGATCTTATGTCCTATGCGGAGTAAGGGTTTTAAGGCTCTGTTCTTGTAACAGATTGACTGAAGACAATAAAGAAGAATAATTGGTGGACATAGCCCCAGGGTGGGGATGAACCATGTAAACATTGTGTTATGTTGCTTTGTGCTTTGTCTTGATGTGTTCACATATTATTTGCTAAGTGCTTTGATTTATTTAGATAGATCTACTTATGCTTTGTGCTTATTATATGTGGGAAGGTTAGATCTGATCTATATGTCCATGCTTAGTGCTCGATCTGCTCGATCTGATCTATTTATCTATGCTAAGTTCTTAAATACATTAGATTCATGTGAATGTTGTGAAGCTCTGTTTTATCAGCGAAGTGGGTATTGATTGCATATTGAGGAACTGATGGTGCTAAGTGCTTTACTAAGTAGTACAATCACATATTTGTGTCCCAGCTAAGGCTGCAGACACCTGAGTCTTTCAACCACCCCTGCCTCTACCTCGGATGAGACTTCATCTACTCTATAGGTGTTACCGAAAGGGTCGATAGTTAGGGATTTGTTGGTGCATTGTTGTAGCATTAAACCCTGGGTCTGCCCCTGTGCCAACAAATGGTTCAGTTGCCGGGACCTGAAATTGTGATTGTTGGGAACTGAGAAATAAGAAGCTTTGTGCAAAGATTCGACCTGAGATTGTGAAAGTTTTGTGCATAGATCTGTGCCCTAGGGCGCAGTATCCTACTCAATTTATAAATCTCTATGCTAAATAAGGAAGCCCGATCTGAAGAAAAGAGGTCGGATCTGAAGGAAAGAAGCAAGATCTTAAAGATTTGTGCTCTAAGAAAGGTAAAAGTGAGAATTCTTGATTAAAAGAGGTAAGATATGAAAACTCTATGCTTTGATAAAGGTAAGAATAGTGAAAAGTTTTAGATCTAGAATCTTTGTGCTCTTTAGAAGTAAGATAAGTGGAAATTTTTGTTTCTAAAGTATGGATCTAGGTATGATTGATAGGTTATGTCCTAGCTTGAAAACTAGGGTATTAATAGATGAAAGAAGGCTTGATATGAGTAGATCTGATAAGAATACTGAAAGATATGTTATGCCTATGCATAGAAAGAATGTTTGGACTAACAAATGGATGAAGGATCCTAGAAAGAATTTTTTGCAGGATAGCTACCATGATCCTAGTACATAGTACCATAGAAGATGGGGATCATTTAAAAGAAAGAGGGGATTAACCCTCTGTTATAGTTGCAGAAGACTGGGACATCTTGCTCAGGAAATCCTTGGGAAAAGACTTGGTTGTCTTTGTTGTAAAGATATGGACCATGAAGTGTTATATTTCCCTAGAATGATTCCTAATATGAATAAAGAAAACCCTAAGGTAGATCCAAAGACTATAGCAGAACCCCAGAAATAATTAGAGAAAGTATTGCCGCAAATAAATGAAACCCTGAATGGCCATCGACATGTCATCTTATTAGAGATGTTCAAGGAAAGAGAATGCATTGAAGTAAGAATAGGAGACTTCAACATTGACTGTATTTTGGATGAAGAAACACATGTGAATATCATGACAGAAAGAACTTCGAAAGCCATAGGAAGCCTGCTATGATCCCTTCATTAGGAGGAATAGGACTATTCAAAGGAAATCTAGTAAACCTATGTGGAAAACTTGCTCGCATACCTATGAAAGCTAATGGAACTTTGACAGAAGAATATTTTGAGATTATTAAATTTATTGAAGACAGTGCCCCGTTTACCATGTTACTAGGAAAACTTTGGATAGATAAATATCAAGCTAGACGAAAGGAAGAAGTACAAGTTTTGAAGCAGAAGAAACAAGAGTTAAAAGATTTCATGACTAGAAGGATCGCACAATTGATTACAAAACATGTGTTAGAAAAACAGGACCGCAGAGCAATAAAATAAAACAAATGCAGAAACAAAACACAGAAGAAACACAATACAAGAGAGACACAGATTTACGTGGTTCACCCAGTGTGGGCTATGTCTACCAGAGAAATTGCTAGGCCTTTATTATTATCCAGCAAATGAAGGGATACAACCTACATCAAAACCCGTTGTAACTTCCTCTTCTTTCTCTCACAATCTCCTCTCTCAGAATACAATATTCACCATCATCCATAGACACAATACATTTCCCTCATAAAAGAGGGTTGCCTTCTAGGGAAAAAAACCCTAACATAATCTCTACCGTTAGATCTGCGACCTTATAATGAACGGTCCATATTTAAAATGAAATTACAATATACTTTTACAAGGCAATTTTTGCTTCAGGGGCTTCGCCCCCGAACCCCTGCTGGGGGCCCGCTTGCCCCCAAACCCCCCAGCCGGGGGGATAGCCCCCCCGGACCCCGCAGAGGGGGTACCCCCCCCTCTGTACTCCCCCACGTGGAAGAGTGTACATACTTCTGGGGTCTAAATACTTCATGGGGTATAAACACGGCTGAAAGCAAGGACCTCTGAATCAGGAAGATAATCAGGCTCCACAACCAACAATCTCCCACTTGGAGACTGATCTCAACAACTCCACCGCTACTGTATATGTTGGACTTTGAACCTTCTTGGACCTGGAAAATTTCTCATTTTCATCTTCATTCTTGAAGACCAACTGAAACTGAGTAGGAACTCAGTTTCTCCCTGGTTACTCCCTTTGTTAACATGTCTGCAGGATTATGGTTCACCGGAATCAGTCAACAATAAATAATATAATGAAGGAGAGTATCGTTCAGGGGGTATACTTAACCTGGTAGATATTCTAACAACACTTGCAGGTGTTTGAGGTACTTGTTTCTCCTGTTGTTGTACATTTTGATTTTCTGGTTCCTTTGGAATTTCTTTTTCAGTGATCTCATCAAGCACTGTGTATTCTTGTTTTTCTGTTTCCTATTTGTTTCCCTGCAATTGATCCTTGTACATGACCTTCTCATTGAATATGACATCTCTACTCCTAATGATTTTGTTATTTTCATAATCCCATAAGTGATAACCAAAATCATTAACACCATATCCAATAAAGGTACACTTCTTGGATTTTGCCTCAAGCTTTGTTCTATTTTCTTTATCAATATGGACAAATACTTCACAACCGAAAGTTTTCAAAAAAGAATAGTTTACCTTTTTTCCTGTCCATTCCTCCTCTGGAATTCTACCATCCAAAGAGCTTGAAGGTCCTCTGTTTATTAAGTAAACAGCAGTATCTAAAACATCTACCCAAAACTGTAAGGGAAAACCGGCATGCAATCTCATACTCCTTGCACGCTCCATGATTGTCCTGTTCATCCTTTCTGACACACCATTTTCTTGTGGTGTTCGTGGAACTGTCTTCTCTCTACGAATCCCATGGTATGAACAGTAATAATCAAACTCCTT
>ML785040.1:354282-364857 GCA_009831015.1 Picea engelmannii | reverse complement strand
ATGGTAGGAATAGATCCTTCTGATATAAATAGTCTTCCATATGCATCTTCCATAACTGGTAGTTTTGGCCATTAAATTTCTCGACCCTAAACTTTCCATCTTCCGACATTTCTCCCACTCGAACCAGGAACCCTCTTTTCCTGTGAGTTACCTTACGTTCTGATACCAGTTGTTAGAAAAACAGGACCGCGGAGCAATAAAATAAAACAAATGCAGAAACAAAACACAGAAGACACGCAATACAAGAGAGACACAGATTTACGTGGTTCACCCAGTGTGGGCTATGTCCACCAGAGAAATTTCCAAGTCCTTCCTTTATTATTATCCAGCAAATGAAGAGATACAACCTACAGCAAAACCCGTTGTAACTTCCTCTTCTTTCTCTCACAGTCTCCTCTCTCAGAATACAATATTCACCATCATCCATAGTCGCAATACATTTGTTAAGACTCAAATACTGAATACAAAATCTCTACAACATATATAGAAGAACAATATAGAGAAACCACAACTTTATTATAGAAACCCTTGAGGTAGGGCAACACCATACAATGGATCATATTATGGAAGGGATCCTCTCATATTCACTTTCCTCTTCGAGGGGGCATCCTTCTATTGAGATACCGCTCCAAATACAATACTTCTCTTCATGTCTCATTACATTGCTTGAACCCCTTTATATAGTGCTACCATCACCTGAGAACATTCTAGAGGAGGAATCTTCTAGAAGTAGAACCTTCTAAGAAGTCCTCTTACATTTATTATATCTAATTACCCATTTATTATATCTAACTACCATAGTGGGCCTTATTTAATAATATAGTGGACCTATTCCACCTTACATTGAATGACCTCCACTATTATCACTATGGGCCCTCTAAGCCCCCCCACTACCTCTCTAGCTACCTTACATTCCATCCCTCTTATGAAAGCGTTGTCTTCAACGCTTGATGTACAACCATATACCAGGGTCCCATGGATAATTGTGGACCATAATGCTGAAGAAGAGTGAAGAACCAAGGTCCCATGTAGAAAGGAAATCCACCATGCTGAAGTAGTCCAACCACCATTCTAAGCCCGGGTCCCATGTCCAAGTGCTCATGTGAACTCACCGTGGAAGATTTTGGAACCCAATAACCAACTCCAAATGATGCTCCAAAGACTGACACCTATCATGTGGATCCAAATAATAAGATCCATCCACATAGTGGAAAATGGTCGTAGCAGAATCTGGAATGAATAATACCACTATAGAATATGTAGACTGAACGCTGGTAACTAGCTCCTGATGTGGGACATTGATGTTCTCTACAGAAGGTGGAGTAGAGTCATCAAATAAAATATGAAAGTGATTGTCATCCCAAAAATGACAACTATACATATACCAATCATCACAATCTGCCTCAAAATCATACTAAGCATATATTTCTTGATTATATTCATCCTTGAGGCCCTCCATAAGAAATCTTTCCTGCATGTTATTCAATGAATCTTGAATACTACGAAAACTATCATTAAGGGCGTATGTGAGGCTGTCTGTGAGGCTGTCTGTGAGACCATGTACAAATGCATCCAATCTGTCATCCAATGTGTGAAACAATTGGGATTTGAATGATTCAAGAATTTCTTTCAGGTTTTGAGAAGAAATAGTCATCTGAGCATCTTATGAACTCACCCAATAAGTTACGGCAGAAAATCACGGCTTTTTCTGGAAAAACCCTAGAAAACTGTTGAAGTTAAAATGCTCATAACTTCACTTCCCGGACTCTGTTTTGGATGATTTTTTTTTTTGAAATTGGGTGAAATTGTGAGAGGAACTCAGATATATAATTTTTTTGGGCAAATTCGGCCTCCAAATGCTACAGAAATAAAAAAAAAAACAAATCTCGCCGTCGTCTGCGGAAAAAATCCTGAAAATTTGCAGATTTTAAAACTTCAATATGTTGACTTCCCAGACTCCGTTTCGGACGATTTTTTTTTTCAAATCGGGTGTTTTTTTTAGAGGAACTCATATATACAACCCTTTTCTGCAAATTTTGCACAAAAATATGCCGAAAACTTCAAGAATGTCGCGGCCCTCTTTTTTCTACTCCGAAAAAAAAAATCTGCAAAAATATAAAATATTTGCCCACAATGTATGCCCAAGGAAAGTGTTCTAATACCAATTGTTAAGACTCAAATACTGAATACAAAAGATCTACAACATATATATAAGAACAATATAGAAAAACCACAACTTTATTATAGAAACCCTTGAGGTAGGGCAACACCATACAATGGATCCTATTATGGAAGGGATCCTCTCATATTCACTTGCCTCTTCGAGGGGGTATCCTCCTATTGAGCTACTGCTCCAAATACAATACTTCTCTTCATGTCTCATTACATTGTTTGAACCCCTTTATATAGTGCTACCATCACCTGAGAACATTCTAGAGGAGGAATCTTCTAGAAATAGAACCTTCTAAGAAGTCCTCTTACATTTATTATATCTAATTACCCATTTATTATATCTAACTACCATAGTGGGCCTTATTTAATAATATAGTGGACCTAGTCCACCTTACATTGAATGACCTCCACTATTATCACTATGGGCCCTCTGAGCCCCCCCCACTACCTCTCTAGCTACCTTACAACATTTCTCTCATAAAAGAGGGTTGCCTTCTAGGGCAAAAAACCCTAACATAATCTCTATTGTTAGATTTGCGACCTTATAATGAACGGTCCAGATTTAAAATGAAATTACAATATACTTTTACAAGGCAATTTTTTCTTTGGGGACTTCGCCCCCGAACCCTCGCTGGGGGCCCACTTGCCCCCAGACCCCACAGAGGGGGTACCCCCCCCTCTGCACTCCCCCGCGTGGAAGAGTGTACATACTTCTGGGGTGTAAATAGTTCATGGGGTATAAACACGGCTGAAAGCAAGGACCTCAGAATCAGGAATATAATCAGGCTCCACAACCAACAACATGAGAGAAGATCGAAGTTATTTAACACTAACAACCCATATGTCAAAGCTTCAAGAACATTAGAAGACCCACAGAAGACCAAAGTACCTACCCCAGATAAAGAAGGAGTATTATCCAGGAATCCTAGGGAAGAATCTCAACAACGCGAAGTAACTATGTTAAAAGAAGATAAGAATCAGAATGAAAAAACAACTACCGAGAAGAAGCTCACTGGAAAAAAGGCTAGAAAGTTAAGTAAGAAGAGAGCTAATATTGAAACATTGCAGAAGGTTCCAGAGGGAACTTCACAAATAGAAAATTTGCAGAAGGGGAGATTCATCGGAATATAAGAACAGCGACACATGGCACTGCCATGATGAAGCAATATAGCCATTAGGGACATTATAACCATTCAATCGATGCTTCGAATGGGAAGAAAGGCAATTATGGTTCATCATCAGACCATTGGACCGCACCATAATGGACCGAACAAGAGTTAATGGAGGCTCATACCCATTGCAAGTGAACAATTGTCAAGTTCCCTATTTATCCCACCGCACCATGCACCGAAAACAATTTTGCCAATTGAGAATTCGAGTTCGCAGACTAAGCCAAGTTTATATAGTGATTATCACACTCTTTCTTTCTATATCAGTACTATGTCTAAGTTGTTCCTTGAACCCGCAATTTTTAACCCCAAGTGCATATGTCGGAAGAATTGAGCACTGCAGATAAAGCTGCTGAATAATTTTTTATTGACCTAATGACTGAAAGAGTCATGTCAGAGAGAGGATTATCCACAGGTTTACAAGCATCATCCACGAGAGGAATTTTAGCCTCTCTGTCAATTGCTCGAGCCAAACCATCATAGCCAGTCGATAAAAAGCGAACTAAGCACAGAGATGATCTCGTGAATGCTAAGTTGATTCTGAGCATTTTACCTGCCTACCTACCACCTCTGAGCAGCGCAATCAATCAAGACAGTGTGCCCAGAGAACTTGAGTATGCTTTGGTCACTACGTACCTGTCGAAGGGGATACGCACAATTCACGTAGACCAAGAAAAGATTGCAGCATTGAAGTTTAGTGACTTCAACCTCGGTGACAGGAAGGTCTACAACATGCTCGCCCCACATAAATACCTGACTAGAAAAAAGGGAAAGAATTCGAAGATAGTTCCCCAATCATGGACTATGAACCTCGCGCAGTCCACACTGATCAATGTCATGAAGATTCCTCACTTCGAAGGCACCAAGAAGTGAATGCATGCATCAAGATGTTGTTTTCCTGTTACCATGGTAGATACTTGTGGTTAAATCCTCATATCACAGTGGATCCAACATTGATCAATCAGATCACCGGGCTTAGCATTCAAGGACCCGACCCACAGAATTTCTATCCTGGAAAATCCATGGACCGCGCTCTCGCACAAAAGATCAAGGACACTTATGGAGATGTCGATAAGGGAATGTGAGGCTACAAGGTAGCTTCTATCTAGAGTGGCATAATGCATATTTCCTGTCAATTGATCGCAATAAATCTAGTTCACAAGAACCGACCCACCCAAGTGACTCGCTTTGTAGTCAACCTCGTAGGAAAGTGCGCGGAGGGCCTACAAATGAATTGGGAGAAGTACCTTGTGAACCAATTGGAACTGGACTACAGGGAAGTACAAGATCAAGGATATGAATTCCACTTCAGTTGGCTTCTAATCCTGATTGCTTTCATCGCATGGGAGATGCCGAAAGGTGCGACCTTCCCAGACATTGAGCCCTTTGAACCTATGGCTGCAAAGTTCAGTACACTATGGTATTCCAGTGACATGAACAAGCAATGGTAGTCAAATGTCGTGTTCCATATATATTACAACCAGCTGAAGACAACCATCTAGTCCGAGCCTCGTATCATGCCAAATACTCTCCACAATTTTTGGCCTTTAATGAAATTCAACGCAGACCACCATTTCATCTATATTACAGCACACATTGACAAGCACAAGCAACAACTTTAGTCTTACTACAAGCTGACAGAGGAGGACTTAGAAGAGATTACTAAAGACTGGTCAGTGGACCTCCTCATTCCAACAAATCCTGCGGAGATGTCTGACATTCACAGTCCAGAAGCATTGCATGATACACCTAGACCCAACAATACAAGAAAAATGAAGAAGCCCAAGCTGTAAGTAGTACCTTGGCGAAGACTGCTTCCATATCACCTACGCAAGGAGGATATGGCAGAGAGATAGATGGCGCAAAATTTGAACAGAAGAAAGGTGAGCTTACATCACCTAGAGACGAGGAGGATCCCTCGAAGAAAAGAAAGGTTTCCCCCCCGAAGCCATATTCTTGGAAGAAATCGAAAGCCTCTATGACAAAAATGCAGACTACCCTCACCTCAGATGACTTTGATTTCATCGTAGTAGCACTAAACGATGTTTCACTGGAGATAGAAGAGAAGTAAGAAGCTCAGAAGGAGGAGATATACAATCGAATTAAGGTTGAACTTCAAGGGGTGCAACAGGCATTGCAGTCCAGCCGCGCAGTTTCCACTGCGCCTCTGCTGTTGGGAACACCATAACTGGGAGATGAGTCAACTAAACTCCACCGAAGTGTTGATACAGTCGAAGCTTTCCTTTGACAAGCACAGGAAGAAACAACGCAAGCCACCCAGGATTTAGCACAAGTACAAGAAGACCTTTTAGAGCAACGCAGTACTGCAGAACAGGAAAATCTTGTTCTCCAAGTGAAGTGGGATGAAGAAAGAGCACAACTATAGAAAAGCAAGGAACAGTTGCTCACGGAGCAACTCGAAGTAAAGGAAAGGGTCGACAAATCACTTCGCTCTGTGACAGTCGTCGAAGTAAAGGGGAAAGAGAGAGTCCCATAGAAGGTGGCACAACTTGAAGAAGTGATTGAGCAACTACAACAACGTATAGCAGATTTGGAGCTATAGGCAATACCCGAGACACTGCAAGATGTAATAAACCAAAGGGAAGCAACCGCCAGGAGCACAGTTGAGAGAGTGAAAGCTCTTGTCAATGAGTGCAAGCAGTTGATTAATCACAGTGCCCAAATGTATGAGAAGATTGTTGAGAACCCAGAGTTACAGGCATTGGAGTCACAGCTCCAGGAAGCGAAGCAGCACGCAGACACACTACAGGCGCAACTAAAGGCCCTCTCAGCTGTAGACAAAATGAAGAGATCTAAAGAGAAATGCACTGCCCAACAGTAGATCCATACGATCCAGAGAAAATTTATGGAAGTAAATCAATGGCTCCAACCTGTGCAAGATAATGCATGTCAATTGTTCACAGAGGTTGAAAGCCGAGGAGTAGAGCTAGAACAGGTTATCACTACAACAGAACAATGCCTAGAAGGGCCAGTGAATGATGTAGTGATCCAGGAGTTTTTCGAGCAAGAAGCCGAAGAAAATAAGTAGGTCGAAGCAGATCAAGCCAAACTCGAGGTGTTCGAAGCAGAACTGATCAGACCAGAGTGACTCGGGATGAGTCACAGGTGAGTGTTGGGGGCTTGTTGGCCCTTGACCAAGTTTTGGGAGATTCTTGGTCATGTTGACCTATTTTGGGGCTTCGACATCCTGTCAAAGGAGGAGCACAAGATGAAGTGGAGATCACGGGATCTCGACCCCTTTTTGGGTCATTTTTGGGATGTGGGAATATGTAACGGGAATTAGATATCGGCCCACGAGTTTACCCATGTTTAGGCCTATTTTGTGTATATAAATAGATTCTTAGGCTAGATAAAAGTGGTGGAAGTGCATCTATGTGATGTAAATGTATGCTAAGTGCAAGTAGAGTCTGTAAGTGATTTGTGCATGACTGTGAGAGACTTGCAGAGCTAAGTACAGGTCTTTGTAGTAGATTGTGGAAGGATTAGTGTTGTAACGCAAGGAACAAGGATCTAGCGAGCTACGCAGATCTTTTGTCCTGTGTGGAGTAATCTCCTTAAGGCTTTGTGCTTGTAACTGATTGATTGAAGACAATAAAGAAGAAGAATTTGTGGACGTAGCCCCAAGGTGGGGGGGAACCACGTAAACATTGTGTTATGTTGCTTTTTGCTTTGTCTTGATGTGTTCACATATTATTTGCTAAGTGCTTTGATGTATTTAGATAGATCTACTTATGATTTGTGCTTATTATATGTGGGAAGGTTAGATATGATCTATATGGCCATGCTTAGTTCTTGATCTTCTCGATCTGATCTATTTATCTATGTTAAGTGCTTAAATACATTAGATTCGTGTGAATGCTGCGAAGCTCTATTTTATCAGCGAAGTGGGTATTGATTGCATAATGAGGAACGAATGGTGCTAAGTGCTTTACTAAGTAGTACAATCACATATATGTGTCCCACCTAAGGCTGCAAACACCTGAGTCTTGCAACCACCCCTGCCTCTACCTCGAGTGAGACTTCATCTGCTCTGCAGGTGTTGCCGAAAGGGTCGGTAGTTAGGGCTTTGTTGGTGCGTTGAACCCTGGGTCTTCCCCTATGCCAATAGGTCTTCTATTACTTACATCAATTACAGAGGAAAAACTGCTTACTTAACGAATTACTGAGATAATATGATTACAGTAGGTGTGATACTAAATTGCAATCAATCACTTATCAAGGAATTACATAAGGAAATTCAAAGATATGAAAATATAGGAGAAACACATAACTCAAACTAAACAGAATTTGGAATCTTTGTCTGCACTTGTATTAATACTAAAAAAGGAGAGTTTTCTCTATTACGTCCAGCAAGAAGCAACCTCAAATAGATATTAAATCTATGTATTTATACAAAATCTGTAAGAACTCAAAACGGTTGGACTTCTTACAATATTTAATCAAAATAGCATAATTCGAAAATAAGATAGAAGTCTATAAAATCCTATGAGCTTTGTTGGAATTTTCTTTTATCTCTTCACCTGCTGGAAAAATGTTTCTTTCGAGGCAGAAGGATAGTTGGATGGATAGCTCGGCATGGCTTATCAAAGAATGAATAACGGGCGTAGGAAAAGTAACCGTCTGTGGGAGGAATGATAATGAAATGGGGGTAAGTAGGAGTTTAGAATGAGACTAAATGAGACAGATGGTTGTTTGAAAATAGAATATAAGGAGGATGAAAAGGAAAAAAGATTGTGTATATTTTACTACCTGCTTCCAGCTATATTTGTTTTTCTATGGTCAATACACTGCTAGAATCTTTTCAGCAATTCCACTACAAGCCTTGAAGGTTCAATTGTTTCATTCACCTCAAAAGTGAATAACTTTTTTTCTACTTGAGGTAGCCTTTCTTGGATTCTTTTAACTTCTCAAGATGTGGCTTGTAATTGTAAGCTTGGATTCACTAACAATTTATTGATTTTAAAAAGATCGATCTGGCTTGTTTTCTGAATGGCTGCCAGAGTTTCCTCTTTTCTCTTTATGGAATTCTGCTGGTTCGTTTCTATATCAATATGCCCCAGGGATTCCATGATATGACTTCCCTTAAGATCAATTATTCCTATGTCTAATGGCGACAACGTTTCTAGGCAAGCCACCTTTACTTCCCTGGAAAATATTTTCCTCTATGTCAGATTGGTCTCCCAAGCCTTTAGAGCCATCTCACCTCTTGTTTTTTCAGAAGGAGAGAGAATAGGAAAATCAAGGACGTTCTCTTTCTGCATTAATACGATGGCATCTTGAAACTTAGCCCGGGCTGAGCCATCCTCCCTTTCCTTTACATAGATGTCTTTCAGAGAAAGATCCACTGCATGGCAGCACTTTTGGATGGCATCTATCTTCACAAAAATATCTTGCTAGGCCATTTCAAGTTTTTTGTTTATTTCTAGTGCTTGAGTCTGGAAGGCTGAAATATCTACTGAGGTTCCTTCAGTCATGTATAATCTATCTTGCAATTTCAATATCAATTCATCATGTTGAGTGACTAATCCTTGGTTGACCTATGAATTTCGATGGAGCTCCTTGAGGTTAGCCTGCAACTATTGGATTTGTTATCAGTCATGATCTCTGATTTGTTCAAAGTCTTGGCTCATATTATTCCTTACAGTCTATTCCAAGGCTAGTATTTGATCTTGCAAATTCCCCACCAACAAGTTTTTTTGTCTTATTTTCTCTACCAAATTATCCACAGAACATTGATTTGTAGTAGTAAAGGCACCTAATGAACCTGCAACTTCTTTCACAAATTCTTAATCATCTTGATCATTTCCGTTATACAACATCCTATGCCTTTTGGTTATTGCTCTGTCTTTCTGGTGTGATTCCCTTTTGACGATGGCCCTTAGTTTCTTGCTAAAGAAGAAATCTGAAGGAGGCATTTCTTCGGGTGAGATTGGGGTAAGATCACTTACAAGGATGATTTCAGAACTAGGATTTCTGAAGCTAGACTGCAAAGGTGTCAATGATGTAATAGGAGTATCGATCTTCATAGACTGTTTTTTCTCTACTATATTAGCAGCAGGTGTGGATGGTGTTGAAGGAGATGCATCATGTCCTTGCTTTAGGTAAGTTTTGAGATGAGTTAGGGTCTGGTGGCTTAGCTATCCTGGCAATGAGGATTCTAATTCTTGTGTGAAAACCTTGAATATCTTTGGGGTTTCCTCAATATTATGTTTACCAGAGTACCCTGGTTCAAAACCTGGAGGCATAGATTCATGTGCAAGAGGAGAAACCATCGACTCTCCTTGTAGTACTTTTGGAAAACTATTTCGCTTGTGTATTTGGAAACTGAGGAAACTAGCCTGTTGATCTGGGGACAGAGTTTGGAATATGTCATGTGCCTCCTCATACGACCTAACTCCCCTGAATATTTCGTCATATGGGCATTTTTTATGTACATATATTTTCATGTTGAATTGGGCCAGGTGGTTCTCCACAATTTTGTGTGGGTCCTGCCTTTTGAATTCTATGTCAACCAATTTTACATCTTCCAAAGCCGCAGCCTCCACTTGGAGTGACCGAAATCTAATAGTGAAAACATGCCAACCTGGATAGGGAAAGTCGACCATACCTTTTTCTGAGCTACCTTCAGCTCCTTGTTGATGCCTCTTGTTACTGTCTGGTAAGCTATTTCCCTACACACCATCCGGTCTGGTAAAAATCGCGAGAGAGAATGGGGAGGAACTAAGAATCCAAAAACCCTGATATAAGATAATTTTTCTTCAATGAACCAATCTACTAGTTTGCCCGGGTTTCCCATAATCCTTTCTGAAATTCGAGGAGGTGGGTAACCATATAGGGCTATATGAACATGCACCACTACATTGTGATAAATTTCGTTAAATAAATCTTTGGCTTTTTCCTCCCACGGCTTGGAATGGTAGAAGTGAATAGGATCTATATTGGTCGGGGTCCAGCTCCAATTCATCAATGGGAAAGGGGTAATGAAACAGATGGCATCCATGACATACGTAGACATATATAACAGAGCAGGTTGTCCCTTTGATTTCACCATTTTGTATTCAATAATTGCTAACATAGTTACCAACTTAATGAGAACTGTGACCTCAAAACGAGAACTCTGGCCCAAAAAACCCATATTTTTCCCAAAAAAACATGAAAATCAACCCCCAAATCAAAAAGTGGTGCTACCGGTAGCACCATTTTTTCAAATGGG
>ML785040.1:332250-352427 GCA_009831015.1 Picea engelmannii | reverse complement strand
TTTAAAATAGTGTTATTTAACTACAATGATTTTCTATCTATTAAAGTAAAGGTAAAAAATGTGTTAAAAATGATATTTTTCAGTATATTTAAAAAAGTATGGAACCATAAATTAATTAAGGAACAAAAAATAGTATTTTAAAAGATGTAAATGGTAAAAATTATTTTGAGATTGAAAGAAGCATTGAAAAATGACTAAAAACACTTATGTATGAGAAAATTTAAAATATCAAAAAGCCACCTAAAAATGGAATTGGGTGCTACCGGTAGCACCATTTTTAAAAACGGGGTAAAAAACTTGACCCCCCAAAAAACGAGAACTTTGTAGAGTTCTCGTTAAGTTGGTAACTATGTTTGCTTTGGCCAAATTATCCGACAACATTTTGGCCCAATTAAAAGTGTAGCCCTTTGCCACCTCTTGCATGATAGATACCCATTCCACCAGGAAATGAGTGGGAATATTCTTCCCAGACAATATACAGAGCATCATGGCTACATAAATCATGTGAACGCCTGACAACGTTGTGGCATACATATCATGAGCGTCGGCCATGAACTTCTCTGGGTGCCCCCACTAGGACATGATGATATCGGGATAACTCTTGTCGTATTTTATGCATTCATTTTCTTCAAACTCCAACATAAATGCAGCGTTGTAATTATATTTAGGATTGGGAGATAGCTTATGCATTACTTGGAGGTGTTACGGTTGGAAAGAACCAATGGAAACCTTTTGATGGTTGATGATGCTCCCGGTTTGGATGTCGATGTTTTCCAAGGCCCAGCTTATCATTTCGTTATAAGGAATGAGTCTCGGTCGCGCAGATATCTTTTGTAGCTCTGACTAGGCTATATATCTATTTTAGTTGCATGAGTATCGTCTTCTTCATCACCAGAATCTTCTGGACAGTTTATGATCTCGTGTTCCTAAACCTCAAACACCTGCATCCAAGATTTAACAATGTCTATGGCTCGCGGCATGGTGTCTGACAGAACATCCACATTTGGATTTGAACCTTCGCCAGCCGCATCAGGATTCTTCATCATTTTTTGTGGTGCCATGATCTCTAAGAAATTGAGTGAGGTTACATGTTGCAGGGAAAATCTATGAGCTTTTTCAAACTGATAAAAGCTTGATAATTGTGGAAGGTGAAAATGAATTCGAAATCCAAGTGCTTTTATTTAAATCAGATACATTAATTTTCGTATAGCTTCACTAACAAAAATTTATTAACTTTAATGGAAATGTCTACCTGGCGATCCGCAATCCACATTTGAATAATTATCGTTAATTAGTCATAAATGCCATTAATATTTGGCAGTTCATGTTTGGGAGTTTTAGATGAGACAGAGTAAGAATTTCCCGAATCTACGAAGGTTAATCCCTAGATAATCGCTATTAAAACCTTAATTAATCATGTTTAAAAAGGTGTGTTAACTTCAAGTGTTTCAGAAATTTGGACTTCGGGGGTTTTAAATGTAGCTCGAGAGGAAATATCTAAAACCCGAAACTGTGAAGTGATTAATTAACCGGTAACTGATTTTATGTCTTAATTAGTCATATTTAACTTTAAGTGTTTCGGAGATTCGAACTTCAGATATTTTAGGATACGATGAAGGGTAAATGTCTGAACCCTGAAGTGAGAAGTCATTAATTATCTCTTGAACATGATCAACTTAATTAATTAAAGTTTAATACTTCGGCATTTTGGTGCTTCGGTGATTTATGAATTAGTTCTTTGTTATATTTATGAAGGGTCATCTCCCATAGTGATGTGTCTCAGATGACGTCATTCTAGATGTCGTGTCAAGAAAATGGAGGTGCGATGTGTTACTTATAGTCGTATGAATCTTCAAACGAAAATTTCAGAAATGGGTGCCATGTGTCAACTTGGGGAAGACTCAAAAGATACACGTGTACCACGACTCATGTCCTTTAAAGGTTTAGGAAAGGTGATGAATGGACACTTTCAGGTTTTGGGGCTTTTATCGTTAAGACTTATCGAAACGCCCGAAGCATGAAGCTCCGGAGTGAACTTTAGTGATTTACGTCTTTAACAATTAGGTGGCTCCAAAACTCTGGAGAAATTAGGATCATTCGATCAAACGGAAAAACTTCATCAACAACAGATATCACGCATGCCTTATTACTAATTAACTAGAAATGAATTTGATTTAAAATTCGAAAGTTATTTTCTAAGTTACCGTTTTGGGAAAGATTATATCTTCATGAAGTGCAGAATGTAAAGCTCAAAAATTCAATATTATATGTGTTCCAACATAGGCCCCATCTGGGGATCACATCTACCTGTGAGACGCAGAAGAACGGTAGACCAAGTGCCTTTATTGGGTAAATGGAGTCATTATTGCATTTATGGGAAACACCTTTAGGGATTAATCATACAAAGAAAAAATGGACTTAGACCAAATATCATAAGACCTTCAAAACACACCTAATCATTGATCTCAAGTTAGGCTATTTAAAATTTCCCTTTCTTAAAACTGAGTTTGGATCTGTTTAAGATAATCAAAACGACTTTAATTGAAATATCAGACTTCGACTGATTTTGTTCGCATCAAGGTTAAGTAAATGTAGCAATTTATTTAGGGAATCCCTCATTGGTCCAGAATGTAAATACTAGCGAAAAGAAAACTAGATGTCAGAGTATGCCATGTAGATATGTATGACAGTCATACAGATATCATGGGCATTGTTTCACTGTCAGCGAGCCTATTCAGTACCCCAGTGAAGTTATCTACTTCTCCCATTGAATTTCCTTTCACCAGTTCAATTAGCACTTTTTCATTTTGCTAAGATGAGGGCAATCATTATATGAATTTCCTTTCATCATCTCTTTTTGGACAAAATGGGGGCAATCGAATTTTGAATTTCCTTTCACCATTTGTCTTTGACTAGATGGGGGAAATCAGATTATGAATTTTCTTTCACCGTTTGTCTTATATTTTTAATGTTTTGAAGTGGGGGCAATCAATCTGTATGCATCATACAAGGGATGATATCTGCTTAAAAATTTTAAAAGAAAGGTTTGTCATAATTTTTAAGTATACTTTGAAACTAATTTTCTTCCAATATTCAATACACCTTCGCCTATAGGGAAGATTTTATAGGGGTTTTGAATTTGAGGGATCAACCTTCAGCGAATTAGTTAGTTTAAAACCAAATAGAAGAGCTAAATTTATCAGGATTAGCCTAGACATACTTTATTTCATTTAAAATCAGAAGAACATAAATATTTTTGCCTAATCTCATTTTGAAGATATGTTTTTAAGTTTTCAGAGTCAGGGCAAAATTCTTTCTTTCCATGAAGACTTAAGGAAAGGTAGTGAAAATCATAAGAGAATAAAATCTCGGGGATAGGGAAAATGAAATAGAACGAGGACTCGGAGGGTCTAACGCAAAAGAATCTCATTTCCACACAAGTTCGTTTCTTGATTATCCAGCTTCTCTTTTAAGCCCCATTTTATTCTTATTTTTCTTTTTCTTTTTATTTCATTTTTTATCTCATTTTTATTTCATTCAGAGAAGGTTTCATAATTAAGATGTAATTTCATACTTCTATGATCTTTGATCAGGTGACAATATCTATATGAGTGAAAACCCTTTTACATCCAATAAGATTTCTTTGAAATTTTACCTTGGACTAGTGGGGTAGGAGTTCATACATCAGATTTCCTTTATATTTTCAATCAAGTAAATCATTGGTTTATCACCTGTTTGAGAGAAATTAAATGTTTGGATACATCTTTATCTCATCAACTAACAGTAAGTATTCTGCACGGGAACAAAAATAGGACACGTCAGAAAATTCTGCAAAATAGAAATGATATGCGGTATATATGTTTTTATATATAATTTTTTATGATATCAGTAAACCTAGTTTATTTATAGTAAAAGTAAAATTTGGATAATTTACAAAATAAAAATAAAATTGCAAATTGAAACATGGAAACTGAAACCAGTATATACAATGGACATCTGAAATATGATTATTGCATAAAATGCTTTAGGTAACACCCGTTGATAGGAGCGTCATGAGTTTTTTCGTCGAGGTTTTCCAGTAAGAAGGAATTTTTCCCCTCAGTAGCTGCAATCCTGAATGGACCGAAACAGAGATGGTCAAACTTGTCATGTTTCCCTGCATCTTATTTTCTAGCATCCCACTTTAAAACTAGATCTCCAGAAAGAAACTCCTTGTCTTTAGCCCTTTTTATCAAAAAGGGCCTTCATATTATTTTGGTACTTCTGAAGTTTGTCATCTACTTCGGCCCTATTTTGTTGGAATTCGATTATTTGATTTATCCTTCTTGTAACATCATTTGGATCTTGATTTGCATATTTCCAAATATTCATCAGAGGAAGAGCAAGATTGATAGGAAGAACGACGTTAGTACCATAAACCATTTGAAAAGGGGACATACCTATTGATTTCTTGGTGTCGATTCGTTTCACCCATAAGGCGTATTTCAAGTGAATGTGTCAAGCCTTCTTATTTTCTGTCAACACCTATTTTATTATAGTCATCAGGCGCTTGTTGGATGATTCAGCCAACCTGTTCCCCTGAGGATAGTAAGTTGTAGAACGTCCTAACACAATAATGTATTTTTGGAAGAAATTGACCATCACCATAGATTTGAAAGCTTGGGCGTTGTCAATGACTATTTTTCGAGGACAACCAAATATTGATGGGTTGTTCTCTTCCAATAAATTTATTACTATCAAATCCATAGCATTCTGAGTTGGAATGGCTTTGGCCCACTTCGTGAAGTAATCGGCAGCAGTTAAAATCCATTTAGGTTGGGCTCTTGACTATGGATGGATTTCTCCAATGAAATCTAGACCCCATTGTTGAAAGGGATATTCTTCTTTGACCGGGACTAAAGGTAGTGCAGGGAGCTTTTGCTTACTAGAGAACAGTTGGCAAGAGTTCCAGGCTCTGACCTTAGCATTCACATCAGTAAATAATTTTAGCCAATAATACCCAACTCTTAAAATCTTGTAGGTCATTTACCTCTAGGCATGGTTTCCTCCACACACCCTTTCATGAAATTCATTTATGATGCCTTCTATTTCAGATTCTATTAAGCAACTTAACAAGAAACCTAGAGGATCCTTCCAGTACATTTGGCCATCAATAATAATATATTTAATTATGTGTAGCTTCAAATTTCTCATCTTGGATGGAGTCATGCCATTGGGGCACTGAAGGGTAAGGAGGTATGAAACATTATTGCAATACCAAGCAGAGGAAGAAAACTTATCTTCGATCTGGATCGTAGGGGTTTGATCATCAAGTTCCTCTATATCTGGGATATATCTGTGTGATTCCAGGTCATTTATCTCAAGCACCCTGAAATTTGATTCGGCTAACAATTTTTCCAAGCCCTAACCTTTGACTAGCTTGGTCAGTTTCACTTCTAGATCAAATTCTTTAATTTTAGTTAGCCCTCGTCCTCTTCTCCCATCACTATCTGGCTTAACTAAATGTATTTAATAGAATTAGCCGGCACATAAGTGATTATCTTAGAATGCAGTACATATGTCCTGAAAGCCTTGAGAGATTTCACCATTGCATATGCTTTCTTTTCAAGTATAGCATGCCTTAACTCTGCATCCCTGAGGCTTTTGCTGAAGAAAGCTATTGGTTTCTCGAATCCTTCCTTGTTATTTTGCAGGAGTTTCGTTGCAACAGTATGTTCGGAAGCGAACGAAAAGATCAAGAATTCCTTTGTATAGTCTGGACTTGCTAACATTGGTGCCTCCCCTATGGCTTTCTTGACGCACTCAAATGATGCTTTAGCTTCAGCAGTCCATTTCACTTCATTGTCTTTCTTCAACATATATGTAATCATTTTAATTATTTCAGTAAAATTTGGAATGAATCTTCTTAAAAAATTTATCTTTCCTAAAAAAAATTGAATTTATTTTATGTTCCTAGGAATATTAATTGTGTCCATAGCCTCAACTCATTTCAGGTCAACTTTGATTCCCTCCTATGACACTATATGACCCAAGAGATTACCTTCTTGCATAGAGCAATGTGATTTTTTAGGATTAAGAGACAAATCGAACTTTCTGCATTTATCAAAGGTCTACCTAAGGTGTAGCAGGTGCTCTGCATCAGAGTTCGAAAAAACTGTTAAATCATCAAGATAAATAACAATGAATTTGTCTTTCTCACCGGCGAACTTGATGTCCATCGCTCTCTGGAAAGTAGTGCCCACGTTCATCAAACCAAATGGCCTTTTATCGTACATGAAAGTTCCCCACGGAGTGCTAAACGCAGTTTTTTCTTTGTCGTCTTCATGGACAACAATTTTATTGTATCCGGAAAACCCATCAATCATGGACATTATGTTAGCTCCAACTACATTTTCTAGAACATGATCCATTTTTGGTAGTGGGTAGTTGTCTTTGAGGGATGACCGATTTAAGTTTCTGAAATCTACACAGAGCCTTATTTCGCCATTTTTCTTCCTGACGGGCACCAAATTCACTACCCATTCAGAATATCTGAGTGGAATGATAATATTCGCATTGAGAAGCTTCTTGACTTCCCTTTGTATCACTAGTAGGAGAATAGAGTTTATTTGTCTGATTTTCTCCCTGAACGGTTTGATACCATGTTTCAACGGAATTTTTTGTTCAATTACATAGGTATCGTAAGTTTTTAAATCATCATAGGACCACGTGAAAACGTATTTATATTGCTTAATATACTCGGCGTACATATTCTTCATTTGGGCTGGAAGGTATTTAGATATCTTGACCAGTTTAGGATTTTCCACAGTTCCTATATTACAGCCTTCAACCTCTTCGGGTTGAGGTCGTAAGGTAGATTTTAAAGGTATGTCATCATGGTCAAATAATGTCTCTAAGGGTATCAGACCTCTAGGGATCTGATTGTTTTTAAGCACAAGCATACAGTGATTTGTGATCTTATCCTAGAACTTTTCATGGTCTTCACCTTCTTGCATGACCCAAATAGGATCGTTCTAGTTTTCCTGATCTATGTGAGTCTTAGAGAACTCATCGACCATTTCAAAGAACTGTTTAATTTGTTAGTCATCTTCAAAGACTTTCCAGTGCTAAACATTGTCTGGGATCGAAGGCCCATGTCTCATTTCAATGTGATATTTCAGTTTTAGTACAGTAGGTGGTACAAAGGTCGTTGCAGCTTTGGCTAAAGAATCGGCCTGTTGATTTTTCATTTTGGGAATGGAGTGAATGTTAAAGGACGAGAAGAAATTTTCTATCAAATCCTAGGCACGATTTTTGTATGACCTTGGCCTTGGATGCTTGGCTTGATACTATTGCTTTATTTGTTTCACAATAAGCTTTGCATCACCATAAACTATCATATGTTCAATTTTTAACTTTCTGGCAGCTTCTAATCCTAAGACTAGAGCTTCATACTCACAGACATTATTTGTATAAACAACCTCCCACTGTAATATATATGAGAAGGGAATAACATATGCATCTCCTAGTGCTAAAAATAACACTTCATCCCCTGCTCCTTCGCAAGACGAAGCGCCATCAAAAAACATTATCCACATTCCTTCTCTACTATTTACACTTTTCTTTGTTTTTTCTACTTTTTTTTTTCTTCTTCTGTACATTCTTTGAAATCGTCATCTATAGATAATATACAATTTCCTAAGTCTTTATTAGCAACATAGACTAGGAATTATTTGGTTTTTGGGGGTCACTTACAGTATACGCCAGTCTAGTCTCTTTGTATAGTCGAGTAAACTGTCCATCGAAAATCGGGATCATAGCATAAGTCATATCCATCTGAAGTGATCCTCGTAATTTGGCACCCCAAGACCTGGATAGAAGCATGTCATACTTGGCAGGGACGTCAGAAATGATTACATCCATAAGGATACTTTTTACAGGGATTTGTGCAAGATTTACTACCAAATCTTTGATCATGCCAAGACACTTAACTTTTCTGGAATCAAACGAGTATAAGTCTTGATAAGGTCTATTGATTTCAAGGCCCAATTTTTCCATGATAATTTTAGGCATTAAATTATGAGAGGCCCCAGAATCTAGCATGCAGTTGTGGAGTAAGTGGTCGTGCATAGTTAGTGTAATATAAAACGGAGCAACAAAATCCTTGGTGTTTTCGATGTGTGGACCAAACATGATCGTAGGTCTTTCATCTTGTAGATTGATAACATCAGCGTGGAATTCAACATCAGAACAATTTATCATTTTAGCAATTTTCTTTTTATAAATCAGATTTTTTGCAAGCTCAACCAGGGGCATGGGGATTTTAATTTTATTAAGTTCATTTTCTAAACTGAAACCTCCGATTGTTTTTTCGATTTCTATGATTGGAACTTATGCTTCTATATTTTCCGGTTTTTTAGATTGTGTTTCTCTTGTTTCAAATGGTTTTGTTAAGGCAGCTTGTGTTTCAACTAGCGATTTAGTAATAGATGCCTCATTTGTTTTATTATGTGACAAAATATTTTTCGGTGGAACATTCGTAGGATTTTTTTCTCTGGGTCTTAAATCATACTTTTGTTGGAGTTCGACCATTATTGAGTTGGAAAGTCCTTGATAGGTAGACTCTCCTATATTGTTAATACTTTCCTCATTATTAAATAGGGGTTCTAGGTCTAAAGAATTTTCATAATCCTGCCTAGTTAAATGAGGCTCCAGATCATCATCGCTAAGGTTGTTTAGATCCTCTTATAACTCCTCATGATTTTGCATGTTATCCCTTTGCATAAAATTTTCAATTTTAAATGGGGCCTGTATATTTTGATCTTCATTTTTTATTTGTCTCTGTTGTATTTGAGGGTTACAGTTTCTTTTGAACTGATTCCTAACGTAAGTATCGGGTTTGGCCTGATCTAATTCCATCTTGGATATCTTGTTTGATAAATATTTGATTATCTTGGCCATATCATCCATTTTCTCTTATGCGGACATCCCAAATCCACATGGCCCTCCCTCTTCTTTGAAACACCTAGGTTCTCTAGTTCCTCTCTCAACTTTGGTTTTTAATTTCTCAGATGCCATCATATTTGATTCGATTTCTATGGAATCATCTTGCATTCCTGCTAGAGTGCCAGATATTATTTCTCTTAAGAGGAGGGAAAAGTTGAGTTCAAAAGCCCCTGCAAAAGTTACCTTTGCCACAGGTTGAGAGGGTTTGACTTCGGCGGGGATCTTTTTGTATAGTTTATTGAACCGATGCGTAAATTCAAGAACTGATTCGGAATTTGTTTTTCTTAAAGCCCCGAATTCAGTCAAATAATAGAGATGGTCTTATTTTCTCCCCAGTGTCCTAAAAAGGCATTTTATAGATCATCATATGACCTTAAGGAACCTATCGGGACTCCTCAGAACCAGGTTATTACTTTCCCTTCGAAGTTTTGTACTAAAATACTTGAGTAAACATCTGTGTGCTCAATGCCAATAATATCAACAAACTGATCAAAAAAGGCTATGTGCTCGGTTGCAGTTAAATCTCCTTCCCCCATAAATTTTGGTAGGTTTTTCATATAATTTTCAGGCAAATCATGAAGGATGGTAGGGAGCACAAAGGGAGCATATATGGCATCTAACTTAGAAAATATTCTATGGGGTAGAGGTTGTCCTTGACCTTGTCCGCCTACTCCTCCACCTTCGGCACCACCACCTCTGGCGCCACCTCCTCTAGCAGCAGCCATTGGAAGTCTAGGGGACGAACTTTGGGAAAAAAGGGGATTTTCAAAAACTTTGAGGGATCGAAGTGGTGACCTTTCGACTACTTCGGGATGTGGCAAAGGAAGTTCCTGGAAAAGGTCATTAGGAAATGAAAAATCTAGAAGAGGAGGAAAAAGGAAATGCAGACTAGTTTCCTCAGACTTACAAGATGTATATATAGGGGAACCGATAGGGGATGAATCAGGGTATTAAATATTTTCTTTAGAGTTTCAGGAAACTAAAACCTTTACTTTGGGAAAGGATGGAATCGGCAAGGTGTCAACAACAGCAAGTATCGAATGTGATATTTTGTTCTGACTGGTAGGAGTATCATTCAAGTCAATCTCATATTTTATCTCGGTAACAATTACCTCTGGATTCTCAAGCTTAGCCTTGGGTTTACTAGTTGACACCTCTGCAGAGGATACTTGTTTAAAAATTTCTCCAGGGGTTAATTCTTCAATCTAAACCTTAGAATTAACCTGTGTAACTTTGGGTTGATATACTTTACATGTTGATGCAATAGTCGATTTAAGGTATCCCTTTGGTTTCAACAACCTTTCGGGATCTGATACTAGTGTGATTTTCTTATCGTCTGGATTCTTTCTAGTATTATTTCGACTGAATGATAGTTTTATCTATGGTGGAGTCGCCAAGTGAAAGATAAAAATAAGCCTTACTTGTGTATTCAATCTTTTTTCACTATCAAAGATAGAAATTTACCTTGTCATTTTCCCAGGGAAAAATAACTTCGTTTCTTCGTCCCCGGCAGCGGTGCCAAAAAGATGTTGTTCCTGAGATTAAACTTAAGGCTCAAAGAGTAATGTCAATCCCCATAAAGTTTTAAAAGGATGTTTTAAAAGAGTGTTTTTTCTACCTTTAGTTATATAAGAAAAATCCTTAAATGAAATTAATAATAGGACAGTACAAAGGTCGTATTTCATTGTCTGAGTCACAATTACGATATCAAATGGTGTGGGAGAAACTTACAAAACTGTTAAACAAAGCTAGGCATAAATGGAACCTATGTAGCACACATTTTGAGGTCCATAGTTTGCACATGGATCAAGGCCTGACAATGGAACGAATCCCGAGATAGGTACAACCTATGTGGCATGAATTTTGAGGTCCACAATCTACATGTGGATCAAGGCTTAACAGTGGCACAAATATCGAGAAAGATACAACCTATGTGGCATGCATTTTGAGTTCCACAATTTACATGTAGATCAAAGCCAGACGGTGGCATGAATTCTGAGACAAGTACAGACTATGTGGCATGGAAATTGAAGCAGAGATCCCATGAGGGTCAAGAAGTCATAGTGACGAAATTGGATGAAAGTACAGTAATTTTTGCACAATTTTTCACCATGAATCCACTGGTGCAGTCTATTTTGTGATTCGAGCAGTATATCTAAGGGATAATGACATAATCCCAATTTTTCCATTAATGCTTTGGCACACATTCTAAGGTAGGAGGGTCCTTAAGTCATACCGATGGAATTGGATGAAAGTACAATCATTTTTGCATGATTTTTCACCACAAATCCACTGATGTAACCTGTTTTGTGATATAAGTAGTAGAGATGAGGGATCATGACAGAAACCCAAGTTTTCCATTAATTCTTTGGCACAAACTTCGAGGTAGAGTTGCACTTTTCAGAACAGGTCAAGTTTACATTCAAAATTTGCAGAATGACGAGATGAACCTGATGGTCCTGTGTATCCCAAGATTTGAGAAAAATTTTGAGAACCTTAGCATGAAAACCAATGTAAGTTTTATGCATTTATGGTTTTTACCTCTTTTTGAAAATTGCAAGAGGATTAATGTATGTTGCAAATTCTGGTGATGTTTGAGTGCTACAACAAAGCAGCAAGATCTAAATTATTGTAGGAAATTCATTGTTTGAGTCTTGCATGAAAATTGAGATGGTGTGGTAATAGACCATTTTCACACTTCGACAAAAAACAATCACGCTTATTGTTGACCAAAAAAATTTCTTTGGGCTCAACATGGTGTTTAAACACCTTCATTCCTCCACAATAAACCCTTTGTGCTATGGTTCTAGTCGAAGACAATGTTGATTAAGGTTGGTTGTCATTGATGTCAACCCTTGAAGAAAGCTCTGTAGCACAAAGGTTTGGGTAATGGACCCAATATTGTTTGATGTAAATATGACTCATTATTGTTTTTTCATGGTTGATAAGAAGTAAATATGGATGAACTCCAAAGTGGTCCCCTTATGGTGAAATCCCTAAAGGGAAGACACTTTGCGGAGTAAGAGAACCCATGATTAATTGTGGAATAATGAGATGAAGGACAGTGAATTTTTTAGGGAAACTATCCTAGATGGATAGTGCTTATCATTCCATTTCAGGTGGTATGTAGAACTTCACATAACTCCTCACAGTTAGAGAGTTATGACCATGTGAAGTTGGAGAACCCGAGTATGGGTAATGGAACCAAGTTTGTTTGATGGATAACGGTATGATTTTGCTATATTTGAAGGTAATACTATTATATATGCATATTACATGTCATTCCATTTCTGGTGGTATGTGGAATGTCACATAACTCCTCACGGTTTGAGAGTTATGGCCTTATGAAGTTGGAGGACCCTCATATGTCATCTAGAAGCCCCAAATGGTCAAAGTAGTCAAAGTGGTTTAAGAGATTTTAAAAGGTAAATAATAAAGTGAAGTAATGAGTGTATTATAATTCAAATTGAATACAAAATAAATTATTTCAATAATAAATTTAATGGACAAATTAGAAGTGGGTTCACCCTAAAATAAGGAAAGTGGGCCAAGTGACCTAGAAGATGTTTTTAAGAAGCTACTTGGAGAGTATAAATAAGAGGCAAGGCTCTCTCATTTCAATAACGCTTGAGCATATTGAATATATATAGGTTTCTGAGGTAACCAAGGATATCTAAGCCAAATTTCTGAGGGAAGGTGAAGAAAAGAAGGCCGAAATGCAAGGAAGGATAAATTATTTTGATGGTGTTTTCTAAGGTATGTTATTTATAGGTCATCTCACCATTTTCACTATCACTTTTTTTCTATAATGATTCAGACTGTGAAATTTCTATGCCATTGAGAAAACATAGCCAAGTATATGTGGTAAAACATTCATCTTGTGGGTCGTTGTATTTTGGTAGTTACACTCCGTGGAAAATAGGGTTTGTGGTTAGTCCTAAAACTAGTCAAAAATATGTGTTTCGGGTAAAAACGTCATAACTTCTTCATAACAGATCCAAATTTAGTGACACAAAATGTGTTGGTTAGGGTATCATATGTAGTATGTTGGGTAAAATTTTAAGATCAATTCAATTAATATTTCATGCAGGGCACGCTCTACAAGGTCTCTCTCTAGAATAAGCCAAAATTCAGCAAGGTATGCCATTTTTGCTATAACTCCTTTTCTGAGAGGTTAAAAGTAGTGAAACCTAGAGGAATTGCATAAAATACATTGAATAACATTGTATATAAGTTTCATATATTTATACATTACAGGTTCAAAGTTATGATTACTTCAAGTTAGGGTTGTTGACTAATCCAAACTAGGCATGTGAGACTAAATAAAAGTTTGATGAAAATGCTAGTCTCTTATTGTTAAAGTTAAGGAAGGTTTGTAGGAATGTGATCATATACACCAGGTCTATTATAGAGCTACAAATCATATTTGGATGATGAAATTGATTAGGGCTTTTGGTTGAGGTACATGTTGAGTACATGGTTGAGATAAGTAGTTGATGAGTTGGCACATACATGAGGTGTATAGTTTATGATGTTGGTACATATTGATGAGTCATAGTTGATGAGTAGTTGACACATGATTGGTACATACTTGGTACATGGTTGGATGCACTTTTTTATGGTACAGGCTGATTATCGGTTGTTTGGTACAGGTTGGTGCATGGTTGATGCACTTGTTTATGGTACAGGTTGATTACAAGTTGAGGTACAGGTTGATGCATGGTTCAGATTTATTGATACAGGTTTACAGCGGTATATCTCATAGTGATAGTGTGACAGTGGTTCCATCATTCTACTTCTACTTCAGGGCGGCAGGACGAGGCAAGGACAGGTGGTTGTAGCCACCTTCCGGTTGTAGCCGGAAAACATAGGGGGTTGTAGCCTCCTTCTTGTTGTAGCCAGAGAATTGGGGATTTGGATCTTCCCTCAGGTTGTTGCTTGAGAAACTAGGGGGTTGGAGCCTCCTTCCAGTTTCATATGGAGAACAAAGGAAGTTGGTGCTTCCAACGAATATAATTCTTCAAGACATATAAGAAAAAGCATTTTGTGGTTTTCTCCTGATTTGGGTTTCCACGTAAAACACTGGTGTACTGTGTATGTGTGTGATTGTTTGTTTCTTACTGCTCATTATTGGATAATAATTCTACATTGATATAACATTTGAATAAAAAGGATTATAATTACATTATTACTGATTCACCCCCCCTCTCAGTAATCCAACAATTGGTATCAGAGCAGGTTCCTTCAGAAATCAGTTTAACCACTGAAAGGTAGATCATGGAGAGTGTCAACTCGTATAAAAATGGAATACCACAGTTTGATGGAGAGAAGTATTCTTTTTGGAGCATAAGGATGAAGACATATATACAGGCACTGGGATTTCAAGTTTGGCAATCAATTGTAGATGGATACACAGCACCAGCAGTTCTACCAACAAATGACAAAGAAGTGAAACTTGGTGAGAATAATTCCAAGGCCAAAAATGCACTTTTGAATGGTCTCAGTGATACAACATTCACCAAAGTTGCACATTGTAAATCTGCTAAAGAGATTTGGGACAAGCTTCGAAATATTTATGAAGGAGATTCAAAAGTCAAAGAAGCAAAGCTTCAAACTTAAAGAGGTCAGTTCGAAAAACTAAAAATGAAGGAAGATGAAGATATCGTAGCCTACTTCTTACAAGTCGATGAAACAGTGAATGCAATCATAGGATTGGGAGAAGAAATCGAAGAATCTATAATTTTTCAAAAGGTACTAAGATCTCTTCCTATGAGATTCAACCCTAAGATATCAGCACCAGAAGAAAGATCTGATCTAAACTCAATAAGCATGGACACACTACATGGAATATTCACAGCATATGAGATGAGAACTAAACAGGAAAATCCATATTTAAAAGAAGCATCCTTCAAAGCATCCAAAATATTAAAGAAAAAAAAAAGAAACAAGAAGACTATAGCAGCAGCAGTGATGTCTCAGAAGATGATGAAGAAGTGGACAACTTCGTCAAAAGACTAAACAAGGGAACCAACGGTAGGTATAGACATAAGTTTCTTTTAATTTGTTTTAATTGTGATGGTATTGGTCATTTTGCTAACAAATGTCCTCATAAGAAAAAGAGAAATGATGAAGGTTACTCAAAAGGAAGACGAACATATAAAGGTAAAAGAACTACAAAGAAAGTTTTCAAGAAATGATTTTGTACCAAAGAAGACATCTCATCATCAGATGAAGATGAAGTCGGTGACAGTGAAACAGGGAGAGTTCTATTCATGGAAATAGAAGACTCTGATAAATAAGACTCTGAAGAAGAATATGAAGAAGCTTATGAAGAAGAAATTGAAGAGGAATAAGTTGACTTCCGAGAAGAATTAATTAGTTCCATAGAAGTTATCAGAAGAGAAAAGAAGAAACACAAGAAACTACAAGCAGAACTAGATAAGAAAAAAGACACTCAAGAACTAGAACAAATGATCACAAAATTGAAAGTTCAAATAGAATAAGATAAAAGAATTGAAGAAGCACTCAAAGAATAGCTAGAAGGAAAGGACGGGATCATTGGAAACATGGAAGCATATATTGTCACACTAAGAAAGGATACTCAAAAGAAAAATATGCATAAGAGCTCAAAAGTTCTAGATGACATTATCAGCAGTCAAAAATCTCATCTTGACAAGTCTTGACTTGGATACAATCAGACAGAAAAGGGATCAAGCTCCAAAACAACATAGCAAGAAACAAATCCAAAAAGCTATGCAGAAACAATCAAAGGGGATAAAAAGATATGTAAGGAAGATTACAGGGACACTCCTCCACCGAGAAGATTCAGATTTCAGAATCAACAACAGATAGATAGGCCTCAAGAAGAAGAAGGATTCATAAGAGCACCTCCTTTCAGAATATCTTCAACTACCAGGTATCAAACTATATTTTTTGGTTTATGTTATGCATGTAATAATTTTGGACATAAAGATGTAAATTGCAGAGATAACAACATGAACAATAACTACTTTGAAAGCCATACACAAAGGGGTTATTCAAGAAGACCTAGTGAAACGCAGAGAAGAAGTTACAATGGGTTTGAATCTTTGAGAACTGAAGTGGAATGTTACAAATGTAAAAAATTTGGACACATGGCAAAAAATTTCAGAATGACAGTCCCTCCTAAATAACCTGAACAGATTCACAAACAAGAACCTCAGAAAATGACATGGATAAGAAAGCAAGATCAGTATAGCAATGAAGAATGCACAGACGCTCTACAAGATAAATAGAAGAAACGTGGTTGGTATGTTGACAGTGGATATTCAAAATACATGATAGGTGATAGAGACAAGTTTCTTACATTACGAAAGAAAAGAGATGGATCAGTCTCCTTCGGAAATGATGATTCAGCCAAAATCATTGGAAAAGGTACGGTCTGAATTGGGAACAAGAATGAAAAGGAAGAAAATGTTCTACTAGTAGAAGATATGAAACATAATCTTTTAAGTGTGAGTCAAATGTGTGACCAAGGTCATAAAATTACTTTTGATTCACAAAAGTGTGAGATATGAAAAGAAGGTTCAGGTAAATTGGTCGCTACAACTGCAAGAACTTCAAGCAACATATATGTGTTAAGCGAAATTGGAAATGAAAAGTGTTTTCTAGGAAAGGAAGATGAAAGTTGGCTATGGCACAGAAGAATGGGTCACATGCATTTTGATAACCTTGTCAAAGTCAGCAAAAGAGAAGCAGTAAGAGAAATGCCCCAGATCACGAAACCAACCAACACTTTATGCAAGCATTTCCAACAAGGAAAGCAAACAAAGACCAGGTTCAAATCAAAGGAATATTCAACAACAAAACCACTGGAAATTGTGCATACTGATCTAGTTGGACCAACTACAACAAAAGGCTTAAAAGGTGAGAGATACTTTATGTTATTAGTTGATGATTATACAAGAATGATTGCAGTTTGCTTTCTCAAGAACAAGTCAGAAGCTTTTGAAAATTTCAATATCTACAAGGAAATAGTTGAAAATGAGATGGATTCAAGAATCAAATGCTTAATATTAGATAATGGAGGAGAATTCACCTCAAAGGAATTTATGAACTACTGCAGCAATCATGGAATAAAAAGGAAATTCTCCATCGCTAGGACACCTCAACAGAATGGAGTTGTTGAAAGAAAGAATAGGACAGTACAAGAAATGGCTCGAATAATGATAATGGATTCAAAGTTGATAGATATGTTTTGGACACAAGTAGTGCATACAGTAGTTCACATTCAAAACAGAGTAATGCTTAGAAACAACATTGATAAAACTCCCTACGAGCTATGGAAAGGAAGACCAACAAATGTGATGCACTTCAGATTTTTTGGAAGCAAATGCTACATCAAAAGAGAATATGGCAAAATGGGAAAGTTTGACTCTCGTGTGAACAAAGGAATACTTGTTGGTTACTCAAGTACAAGGAAAGAATACAAGTGTTACAATCTAATTTTAAATAAAGTTGTCGAAATCATCAACGTAACAATTGATGAAACAGGAAAACCAGAATCAAAGGAAGAAGAAAACAAATCAATGGAACAACTTTTCGAAGAAGAAGATGAAAAATAAGTAGAAGAGGAAGATGAAGATGAAGAGAATCCAACAAAATCAGAAGAGGAAGTTCAACAAGTATCTCCAAAGACACCTAGCAAACAAGTATAGAAGAATCATCCTTTAGATTAGATTATTGGAAACAAAGATGCAGGAGTTGAGACTAGAAGAAAAATCCGCTCACCAGAACAAACACACCTAGCACTCTTATCTACAATTGAACCAAACTGTTTTGAAGAAGCCAGCAAGGATGAATTTTGGAATAAGGCCATGGATGAAAAATTGGATCAAATAGAGAAAAATGACACTTGGAAATTGGTTCCAAGACCAAATAATAAGAATGTGATTGGCACAAAATGGGTTTTCAGGAATAAATCAAATGAAGATGGACAGGTTACAAGAAACAAAGATAGATTGTTATGTAAAGGATATGCACAGATTGAAGGAATCAACTTTGAAGAGACATTTGCCCTAGTTTCCACAATGGAAGCAATCTGTTTGCTTTTAGCTTATGCATACTCCAAAAATGTTAAAGTATATCAGATGGACGTAAAATCATATTTTCTTAATGGGGAACGTGAAGAAGAAGTCTACATTTAACAACCAGAAGGATTTCAGTTGTCAGATAACGCAGACTATGTGTGTAAATTAAATAAGGCTTTGTATGGTTTAAAACAGGCTCCTAGAGCATGGTACTCCAGATTGGATAAGTATATGCAGAAGCCAAGGTTCAGAAAAGGAAGTGCAGACAACAACCTCTACATCAAGGTAAGTCAAGGTAATATTTTATTAATTGAAGTTTATGTTGATGATATTATTTTTGGTAGTGATGATGACAGGTTAAGCCAAAAATTTGCAAAAGACATGCAGAATGAAATTGAAATGTTGTTACTTGGAGAACTATCCTTCTTTCTGGGACTTTAGATATGTCAAAGCAAGCAAGGAATTTGTATTTCTTAAACCAAGTATATCAGAGAAATGCTAAAGAGGTTTGGAATGGAATATTGAAAACCAGTTATCACTCCCATGCAAACCAGTTGTAAGTTGAGCAAAGATGATGAGTCGAAGTCTACAGATCATAGGCAATACAGGTCAATGATTGGTAGTCAACTATATGTGACAACATCAAGACTAGATATAATGCAGGCAGTTGGACAGGTGGCCCGATTTCAAGAAGAACCAAAGGAATCACATGTATTAGCAGTAAAGAGGATATTTAGATATCTCAAAGGAATAGAAGAGTTTGGATTATGGAATCCAAAAGGAAAAGATCTATCACTTATTGCCTACATAGATGCAGATTGGACAGGTTGTATTGATGACCAACAAAGCACCAGTGGAGCAGCATTCTACTTAGGTGAGTGTTTGGTATCATGGCTAAGCAAGAATTAATCATTAGTATCTCTATCTACAGCCGAGGCAGAGTATATTTTAGCAACAGCATGTTGTACACAGGTTCTTTGGATGAAAAAAACTTGACAGATATATAGGTTGAGTATGATGAGCCCATTCCAATATATTGTGATAATACAAGTGTCATTAGTATCTCAAAAAACCCGGTGATGCACTCCAAGACGAAGCACATTCCAATCAAGTATCACTTTCTACGGGAACAAGTTGCAGAAAATAACATCAGAGTTGAGTATGTGGGCACAAAAGAACAAGTCGCAGACATCTTTACAAAACCACTTCCACGGGAAGCCTTTGAATATCTTTGCCAAAAACTTGGATTTATTTCTACTCCAAAATGAATTTTTTTTTAATGCTTATCCTATATGTCTTAGATGTACACGAGGAATCACCATAAGAGGACAGTTCAAGCAGGGGGAGCAGCCCCGGATGGAAAGATACATTTTCCATTGATGACAAAGAGGGAGAGATTTATCAGATGCAAAGGACAGAGGCAGATTTATTAGATGCAGAGGACAGAGGAATGGTTCCAGGGGGATCATGAGTGATATGATTTCAGTATTGCATCATAGTGTTTCCATTAATTCCAAAGGGGAAGATTGTTGATTAAGGTTGGTTGTCATTGATGTCAACCCTTGAAGAAAGCCCCGTAGCACAATGGTTTGGGTAATGGACCCAATATTGTTTGATGTAAATATGACTCATTATTTTTTTTTCATGGTTGATAAGAAGTAAATATGAATGAACTCCAAAGTGGTCCCCTTATAGTGAAATCCCTCACGAGAAGACGCTTTGTGGAGTAAGAGAACCCATGATTAATTGTGGAATAATGAGATTAAGGATAGTGAATTTTTTAGGGAAACTATCCTAGATGGATAGTTCTTGTCATGCCATTTTCGGTGGTATGTAGAATGTCACATAACTCCTCACGGTTAGAGAGTTATGACCATGTGAAGTTGGAGAACCCGAGTTTGGGTAAAGTACCCAAGTTTGTTTGATGGATAATGGTATGATTTTCGATATATTTGAAGATAATACTATTATAGATGGATATTACATGTCATTCCATTTCTGGTGGTATGTTGAATGTCACATAACTCCTCACGGTTTGAGAGTTATGGCCTTACGAAGTTGGAGGACCCTCATATGTCATCTAGAAGCCCCAAAAGGTCAAAGTAGTCAAAGTGGTTTAAGAGA
>ML785040.1:297550-322630 GCA_009831015.1 Picea engelmannii | reverse complement strand
TTAACTCACTTAACTACACTTATGATTCTGTTACAAATCCAACTCACTCAGTTATGAATGAAATAATAGATTAATATTTATTGTCTAATTTAATTAAGGGAAAAGTAAATTAGACACATGTTTCTTGTTGACTTTTCAACACTCCCTCTCAACAACAAAGGGATTATCCTTCACCCCAATCCTGTCTCTATGATATTCAAATTTTCTCCTGGTGAGCGCCTTCGTTAGAATGTCTACATCCTGATCTTCCGTAGGAATGTATTGAAGCAACATGATCTTCCGCTGGACACAATATCTGAGATGATGATACTGGATATCCATATGCTTAGATCTGTCATGAAACATAGGATTAATCGAGAGTTTAATGAAACTCTGATTATCACAATAAATCACTGTCGGATCTAAATGAGAACCAAACAAACCAACCAAGATCTTCCTCATCTAGATAGCCTCACATGCAGCTTGGCTCATTGTCATGTATTCCACTTCCACTGAACTAAGTGCCACGGATCTTTGTTTCCTGCTGTACCAGGAAATAGTTGTAGATCTGATACTAAAGATCCCCCCTAATGTGCTATTTCTGTCTGTTGGGCTGCTTGCCCAATCTGCATCCATGAAGCCATGCAACTTCACCTCATCCATTTTTCTGTACCATAATCCATACTCAAATGTGCCCTTCAGATATATCAGGACATGCTTACCCGCCTTCCAAAAGAGTTTGGTAGACTTAACCATCACTTGACTTAGCTGGTTAACCGCATAGAAAATGTCTGGTCTCATGTTCACTAAATACATTAGCGAAACTACTAACTGTCGTTAGATAGTAGCATCCACTAATTCTCTGGAAGTAGCATCCTCTTTCCTCCATTTTCCTGGAAGAGGAGTATCGATGGGTTTGCATCCCTCCATGTGAAACTTACCCAGTATCTCTCTTGCATACTTTCATTGAAACACAAAAAGTTCACCATCTCGCTGCCATATTTCCATTCTAAGGAAATAATGAAGAAGGCCCAAATCCTTCATCTCAAACTCCTTTGCAAGGTCATCCTTGCATGAGTGTATCAGCTGCTCATCACCAGTCAATATCAAATCATCAACATAAAGAACGATGATCAAAATATTACCCTTCACCACAATTTGGTATAGGTTTGCATCTGCTTCACTTTTGGTGAAGCCCAATCCAGTGAAATAGTTGTCTATCCGAGTGTACCAAGCACGGGGTGCTTGCTTCATCCCATACAGTGCTCTCTTGAGTCTGTACACATGCAACTCTCTGTCAAAGGTCTCAAAACCTTCTGGTTATTCAATGTACACTTCTTCCTTAATGATCCCATTGAGGAAAACAGTTTTTACATCCATCTGATGAATGCGCCAGCCCATCTACGTTGAGAGTGCAAGGATGGATCTTATGGAAGAGTACCTTGTGACAAGTGCAAATATATCATCATAATCTATCCCCTCGATCTGTGAGAAGCCCCGACCCACAAACCTGGCCTTGTATTTCTCCACACTCCCATCATCAGCTTGCTTTACCTTGTATATCCATCTTGATCCTACCACTGATTTATCAATCGGCCTTGGGACAATTTCCCATGCACTGTTTTTGACAATGGAGTCATACTCCTCTACCATAGCATCAACCCAAGTGGGGTCCTTCACTACTTCCTGAAAGGAAGATGGTTCAGTCACAATACATTTGCTCATGAGAGCCATGTATCCAACAAATCTATCAGGAGACTATCTCTGTCTGCACTATGAAGTAGGGTCTCTTACATTCTGTGCAACATCTAGTCTCAATATGTCAGCTTCTGTGGTGTGCTTTCTGCCATTTCTGATGGATGGCTCTTCTTGAGTGGTTTCCTCCACTCCATGAACCTCCTCATGTGGTTTATCCACATCTTGAGACTCATCCTTGGGAACCAGTAGTTCCTCTTCTGCATGCAAGTCTAACTCCCTTTCAAGAGACAACCGCATGGCTTTCCCCTCATCGAATTTTATATCCCATCGCATAACAATCATCTTACTATTCGACAAATACACACGATAATTATGGGCTGTTTTTGTGTACCCCACAAATATCCCAACTTCAGCAGTTGGTTCCAGCTTCTTCCTGGCATCCTTGTTCACATGCACAAAAACAGATGAGCCAAAAAAATTTAAATGCAAAACATCAGGTTTCTTACCAGTAAAGGATTCTTCAGGTGTACTCATTCCAAGTACTCTATGAGGACAACGGTTATGCACATAAAAAACAGTATTGCATTCTTCTGCCCACAAATGCATTGGTAGGCCCTGATCATGCAACATCGCTCGTGCTGCACCCATGATCGTTCTGTTCTTTCTCTCCACGGCCCCATTTTGTTGTCGGTTATGAGGCGCTATGAGTTCTCTTAGAATTCCTTCTTTGTTGTAGAAGTCTTTGAATTCGTTAGAGATGTATTCTCCACCATTATCGCTCCTTAGAGACTTCACTTGCTTCCCCGACTCTTTCTCCACCGATGCTTTAAACTCACAGAACTTTGAGAATGTTTGATCCTTCTTCTGCATGAAGAATATCTAGCATTTACAAGAAAATTCATCAACAAAAATAACATAATACCTATGTTTTGTTGTTGAAGCAACTGAGAATGGTCCACACACATCCATGTGAATTCTCTCCAGGATCACCGAAGCACAGTTCTCCTTTTCATGAAAGGTGGACTTTACATACTTCCCCAGGGTGCACCCCTTGCACTGATCTAACTGAGCAAGTGTTCCCCTTGGAAGTCCAGTAGATATTTGTTGCATGATCTTCAAGGCTCCATGATGAAGATGGCCTAATCTCCTGTGCCCTAATTCACCCTCATCTCGGCTCACCACTTTTTCTACCTTGCCTATCATGGCATCGCATCCATCTACCTCCAACATGTAGAGATTCTTAACTCGGATCCCTATCTTCTTGACTTGACCCATTTCTTTATGTTGCAGGTAGGCTTTACTACTGCTAAAAACAACATCATATCCTCTGTCCTCCAACATTGCGAATGAGACCAAGTTTTTCTTCAGACCTGGAACATGCATAACATTTTTCAATTGAAATGGTTTACCTGACTCCCTCTGAAAGGTAATGGTACCAATACCAGTTGCACGGTATCGTCCATCGTCGCCCATCTCTATATGCATTCTGAGATCTTTCTCCTCCAAGTCAGTGAAAGACTCTTTATCTCCCATCATGTGGAATGAAGTGCCACTATCCAAATACCACACCGATCCCGATGCACCTGAAGCCATGCATGCAATCAAAGAGAAATCAAGCTCAAATTGTGAGACAAGAGCCTCACCAGTTGCATATCCAGCAACCATCTTGTTCTTCTTCTTCTGTGGACAATTAGTAGCGATATGCCCATGTTCGTGACAGTGAAAACACTTCACTTTGGACAAATCCAGCTTCTTGACTTTAGACTCGGATTTTGGATGGAATTTCTTCCCTTTCCCTTTCCTTGCCTTGGCAGTCAAAGCACAATCCTCTTCATCATCACACTTTGATGAAGATCCATCTCTGGTGTTCCGCCTGAACTCCTCTTGCACTAGATCCGACCATAGTCGTTCCCAATCCGGTAATTTTTCCCTTCCATTGACAGAGTCTTGATAACTGTGCCAACTCTTAGGAAGCCCTTGGAGTGCCAAGCTCACCAAATCATCAGCAGTGACTGTTATTCCCACACTTCCAAGCTCATCCCGACATTGGACAAACTTCATGAGATATTTTGGAATGGTGTCACCTTTATCCATCTTGATCTTCCTGAGTTTATCTTTGAGCGCCAATTTCCTATGGTCGCTACTGTTTTGGAAAAAATCTGTCAAAACCTTCCACATTGCATGTGGTGTGGTTTTCCCATGGAGACTTGAGACAATGTGGTCTTTTACTCCTTCCAACAGAATCCTCCTCGCCTTCGCCACTTTCTTTTGCCATGCATCAAGATTTGCAGTGTCTGTCGCATCTGCCTTAGGAGCATCGTTGTCAATGTAACCCTTCAAGCCATTGTCTTTGAGTACTTCCTCCATCCTGTCCTTCCAAGCAATGTAGTTAGATCTGCCCTCGAGTGCATACTCCAACCTCAAGCCATTGAAAGACATTTTGATCTTGAATCAGTTGTCACACCAAGAAAATATTGCAAATTCGAATGTTATCCAACCACCAAAACTCAACCGTTGCAATCCCTCTTCCATGGGAGGTTCACACCCCACCTGAGAGTAGCCTAAGGGAAGTTCGCACCCTGCGTGTGTGTAGCCTACGAACTTGCCTGGGAAGTTTACACCCTACTTCACTATAGGGTGAGGGAAGTTCGCACCCTGCTTCACTGTAGGGTGAGAGAAGTTCGCACCCTACTTCACTGTAGGGTGAGGGAATTTTTCACCCTTCTTCACTGTAGGGTGAGGGAAGTTCACACCCTGCTTCACTGTAGCCTGCGAGAATGCCAATGAAGTTCGTACCCTACCTTTGTCTAGGGTGCGAGAATTATTGTTCCTGAAAATGATGGTAGTTTTCAGTACTAGGGTTCACACCCTGCTAGAGACAGGACCTGCGAACACAAAACAATGTTCTCACCTAACTTTCGTAGCTCTGTGGCCTCCGTGGCTCTAATACCATGTAGAAATTTCAATACCAATTAAGTATTTCTTGCAATTCTCCTGATCTAATAATTACGCCACTGTTAAATACATAATCGCTTCTATTATTATTCTTGCAGAAAAATAAACCATGCTCACAACCACAAACACAAAGTGAAATATCAATAACACATAACACAGACGTTTTACCGGGAAAGGGTAAAGCTAAAAACCCCACTATCATATATTATGTATATCATGAATCATGAAACAATCTCATACAAAACTCTAATCCAAGAGCTCTCAGTACAATACAATCATCTCACATTGTCATACACAAATCAACAAATACATGTGCCAATTCTTGTGTCTAGACAGCTTGCCTCCTTTGCACAATCTCTGCAATTCGAATTCTCACAATGATCGATTAGCGAATTGCCTAGTTTGCACATTCTCATAAGAATATCCATTGCATGTGTGATCAAATCACAATTGATAGCCAAACTATCCCTTTCACCTGTTATCTCAACTAGGTCTCCACTGGATCTGACATGCATGTAGTTAACCGTGGTGAATCTTTAGTTGCATGTGAGTTCACTGATTAACTGAACTCTCACTAGTGCATGTTTAGTTACAACTAGCACAACTGATCTTAACTCACTTAACTACACTTATGATTCTGTTACAAATCAAACTCACTTAGTTATGAATGAAATAATAGATTAATATTTATTGTCTAATTTAATTAAGGGAAAAGTAAATTAGACACATGTTTCTTGTTGACTTTTCAACATACGCTACTACTCATGCAAAGAATATAACACAAACCCAACAAAATTGTCCAGAATATTCTGGTGATGAAGAAGATGATACTCATGCAACTAAACTCAGATATATAGCCTAGTCAGAGCTACACAAGATAGTTGTGTGGCCAAGACTCGTGTCGTATAACGACATGATAAGTTGGGCCTTGGAAAACATCGACGTCCAAACTAGGAGAATCATCAACCATCAGAAGGTTTTCGTTGGTTCTTTCCGATCGGAACACCTCCAATTAATGTATAAGCTATCTCCCAATACTAAATATAATTACAACGTTGCATTTATGTTGTATTTTTAGAAAAAGGAACACATACAATACGACAAGAGTTATCCCAATATCATCAGGTCCTGGTGGGGGCACCCAGAGAAGTTCAAGGTTGACGCTCATGGTATGTATGCCACAACATTGTTGGACGTTCACATGATTTATGTAGCCATGATGCTCTGTAGTTTGTTCGGGAAGAAGAGTCCCTCTCATTTCCCGGTGGAATGGGTATCTATCATGCACGAGGTAGTCGAGGGCTACACTTTTAATTGGGCCAAAATGTTGTCGGATAATTTGGCCAAAGAAATTATTGAATACAAAATGGAAAAATCAAAGGGGCAGCCCACCCCTTTCTATATGTCTTTGTATGTCATGGACACCATATGTTTCATGACCCCTTTCCCATTGATGAATTGGAGTTGGACCCTGGCCAGTACAGAGCCTATTCACTTCTACCATTCCAATTTGTGGGAGGAAAAATCCAAAGATTTCTTTTACGAAATATGTCACAATGTAGTGGTGCCTGTTCATATAGCCATATATGGTCACCCACCTCCTCGAATTTTAGACAGGATTATGGGAAATCTGGGTACACTAGCAGATTGGTTCATTGAAGAAAACTTCTCTTATATTAGGGTGTTTGGATGTGTAGTTCCTACCCATGCTCTCCTGTGATTTTTACCAGACCAGCTGGTGTGCAGGGAAGTAGCTTACTAGATAGTAACAGGAGGCATCAATAAGGAGCTGAAGGCAGCTCAGAAAAAGGTATGGTTGACTTTCCCTATCCAGGTTGGCATGTTTTCACTATTAGATTTTGGTCACTCCAATGTGGAGGTCGCGGCTTTGGAATATGTCAAATTGGTTGACATCGAATTCAAAAGGCGTGACTCACACAAAATTGTGGAGAACCACCTGACCCAATTCAACATGAAAATATATGTACATGACAACTCCCCATAGGAGGAAATATTCAGGGGATTTAGGTCTTATGAGGAGGTACATGACATATTCCAAACTCTGTCCCGAGATCAACAGGCTAGAGTCCTCAGTTTCCAAAGACACGGTCAAAACAATTTTCCAAAAGTACTACAAGGAGAGTCCATGGCCGCTCATCCTGCACGGGAATCTATGCCTCCAGGTTTTGAACCAGGGTACTTTGGTAAACATAATATTGAGGAAACTGTGAAGATCTCTGAGGTTTTGACACAAGAATTATAAGCCTTGTTGTCAGAACAACTAAGCCACCAGGCCCTAGCTCATCTCAAAACTTACCTAAAGCAAGGATAGGATGCATATCCTTCAACACCAGCCACACTTGTTGCCAATACAGTAGAGAAACAACAATCTATAGAGATTGGTACTCCTATTACATAATTGACACCTCTGCAGTCTAGCTTCGGAAATCCTAGTTCCGAAATCATCCTTATAAATGATCTTACCCCAATCTCGCCCGAAGAAATGCCTCCTTCGGATTTCTTCTTTAGAAAGAAATGGAGGGCCATCATTAAAATAGAATAACACTAGAAAGATGGAGTAATAACCAATACGAAGAGGATGTTTTATGACGAAAATGATCGTAATGACTCAGAATTCACGAAAGAAGTTGCAGGTTCATTGGGTACCTTTTCCACTGCAAATCAATGGTCTGTGGAGAATTTTTCAGAGAAACTAAGACAAAAAATATTATTGGTGGGGTAGTTTCAAGATCAAATATTGGCCTTGAAACAGACTATAAGGAATAATATGAGCCAAAACTTTGAGCAAATCAGAGCTCATGACCAGTAGCAAATCCAACAGCTACAGGCTAACCTCGAGGAGCTCCATTGAAATTCACAGGCCAACCAAGGATTATTCACTCAATGTGGCGAATTGATAGGGAAATTGAAAGCCAAATTATACCTAACTGAAGGAACCTCAGTAGATATTTCAGCCTTCCAGACTCAAGCGCTGGGAATAAATGAAAAACTGGAAATGGCCCAGGAGGATCTTTTTCTAAAGATAGATGCCATCCAAAAGTGCTACCAGGAAATGGATCTTTCTTTGAAATAAATCTATGTGAAGGAAAGGGAGGCTTGATCAACCCGGGATAAGTTTCAAGAAGCCATCATATTAATGCAGAAAGATAACGTCCCTGATTTTCCTATGCTCTCTCCTTCAGAACAAATAAGAGGTGAGATGGATCTAAAGGCTTGGGAGACCAATCTGACAGAGAGAAAAAGATTTGCTAGAGAATTAAAGGAGGCTTACCTAGAAACGTTGTCACCATTAGACAAAGGACTAATTTATCTTAAGAGAAGTGATATCGTTGAATCCCTGGGGTAGATTGATATAGAAATGAACTAGCAAAACTCCATAAAGAGAAAAGAGGAAACTCTGGTAGCCATTCAGAAAAAAATCCAGATCGATCTTTTTAAAATCAATAAATGGTTAGTGAATCCAAGCTTACAATTATAGGCCACAACTCGAGAAGTGAAAAGAATCCAAGAAAGGCTACCTCAAGTAGAAAATACCCTACGAGGCTTGGAGCAGCCTCAAACCGGAAGTGACCCACTTTCGCATTTTCAGAACATCAAACCCAAGGCTTGTTTAGGCAATCACTGAGGTAACATCAAACCACTTTGGAGTCCTAGATCTATCCCTCCAAGACCCAGAGAGGGCTCTCTCTGTCTAATCTAGCTTTGTTTGTGATAGATTTTAGGCCAGTTATTACTGTATACGGTTTGTTTCTAGATTTGGTATATTTGGGAGATCAAAAACTCAGATTTACATTGGGCCATGGGGTATAGCTTTATGAATATGGATCTATCTCAGGTTTTATAAGGTTGTCTCCACAGGGCAGGATAGAAATATTGTTGGATCTAATTGAATCAAATGAAAGTGAAGGAGAGGAAAAGAAGGGAAAGTCCATCAAGCAGAGGAGCAGCTAAGAATTCCTAAACTTAACTTCAAATGAAAACATGCAGATCATTAAAAGACCAGAAATAGAGTGCACGAAACAAATTATGTTCTTAATATTTATTTTAATGATTAGATCATGGAATACATGAAATGGATTTATAAAGTAAGAAAACAGTTTCCCAGAGAGGAAAAACATCACCAAGGAGTATGACACAAGAATCCTATAGATACAACCTCTTTATTTCTGGAAAATCATCTGAAAAATTACAAAGTATTCCCTCTGGGGCATGAATCAAAAACTCAACAATCAACCCTCAATACTTTGAATTCAGAAGTATTTATACAATTAATTTCCAAAGATCTAGTCATCAATGACCATGATATTACTCCAGAAAAATCTAAAATGGCAATAATTTTGGCCACGAGAATATAGAACTATCTCAGATATGTTGATTCTCTGTTGATAGGTGTCTCATATCATCTGACATCTGGAATTATGATGAAACTTTGCCCACGAACTCTACCACCTGTAAGTTCACTGCTTCCCGAAATTCTAAAAAAATAGGGTCAACGGAAGTGTCCTTTTCTCCCACTATGAGATATTTTTGTAAAAACAGGGGGAGGTTTTTGTATATGAACCTGTTTTGAACAAAAACCTCTTTCATTTTTTCCATATTCATCTCCCACTCTCCGAAACAGCTTCCGCAAAATCATGACCAAAACCGGAAAAAATGGAAGCCTGAAAATAGGGCTCGGAGATGGCTTCAATTTTCCCAACTTCTAACACCTGTGTAAATTATGGGAGAGGGTTTTGTTCTTCATCCGACACTGAACTAAAATCTCTCTCATATTTTGAAAATTCATTCCCATTTTCCTGGAATCTCTCTCAGAAGACGATGTGTTGAACTGGCGAAAAACGGTTTTATTTTTGGGAGGGAGGTTTTAGAGGAGGAAAGGTGGTTTTCGGAACCCCCTTGGAGTGGTAAGTGGTAATGGGAGGGGGGGTCTGATTTCACCATATGGTGACACCTGTTCCATGGTAAACCACCTACTCGGACCCCCTTTTGGTTGAGTGGCGTAAGGGGGGGGTCCGAGTTACATGGAAAAAATCGTGGGTAAAAAACTTAGGGTAGTTTAGTTTTTTATATTATTTGTTTTTTTTTACTTTTTGTTTTTCGTTTTGTTTTTTATTTTATTTTTTTTATTTTTTTTTTGTTCTTAATATATGTATTATGTTTTACTTTATTTACTTTTTAATAAATGTTTATATTATTGTTTTATTTTTTAATTTGTTTTTAATTTATATGTTTTATATATTTTTATTTGGTTTTATTTTTTAATTAATATTTAATTCTAATAAACTAACCTAATTACTAACTAAACAATCTAACTTAATTACTAATTATTAATAAACAATTAATTAATCTAATTATTTATGTATTATTAATTATCTTATTAAAATCATCTAATTAAAATAACTTTATTAGGCTAATTAGCATTAAAAAAGTCACTGACCATTTATTATTAACCTAATGTTTTTATCCTAAGTTTATTTATGCAGGGATGAGTGGTGGGTGAGACGTAGCCAATGGGATAAATGGAAAAGGGAGTGAGTGGCGCAGAGGTGGATGAAGGATCTGGCTAAATGGATAGAGGGGGAAATGGAATTAACCAATCCCAGCAAGCCATATGTCTTCATCACGGGAGAAACGCCAAATAAGAAGTTGAAGAATCAAGTTACCTATGATTATAGGACCCCAACATGGGCTCCACCTGGGGATGGCGGCTCTTCCAGTAGGTGACAAGAACCACTGCACTTTGAGCATGCAAACCAATGCTTTATTCATTGGGCCATGGAGTTACTGCAGCTACAATCTTTGAAGTGGCTCAAATTAGACTAAACACTGAACTATATACTGTCAACTGCAAACTCTACTGAAAACCATACAATGCTGAAAAATATGCTCAAATGACTGAGCTTATTCAAAACTGCTACCTACCCTACACTGTTGATAATTTTGTTGTTCTAAATGATACAATAATGCCAGTGCAGCCAGTCAAGCAATTGCTCTAATAACTTTTCTCTTTCATTGTTTTTAACCAGTATCAGAAATAGAACTTGCATGGGCAACACAGACTGATTTCCAACCTGATCTTCACAACACAAAGCCCTATGAATGTGGAAAATTATAGAAACTTTAGGTATCAATGGGAATTATGAAAAGAATAGCTCCTCCATATAGACAACTATAGGATCATAATAGGCATGACCTATTTCTTGGTATTCCAATTTAACCAACTCAACTTCATGATTTGATGTTGTAGTTATGCTATTTAGATCCTCATGCACTTTCTGACATGGTTGCAAATTTTCTGATGGGATTTGAAATGATACTTCTGTTAAATACAACGATGAATTTTATTGTCTGATCATATCAAAATCATAAATGTTTTTCATCCCATGACTAGCAAATGAAACAGGACTCTATCTGCATATGTCAACCAATACTTATGCTATTGGATCCTATAGCAAATGAGGTAGTTCATGCATTGTCTCTAGTAAAACATTGTATTCTTTCCTGTATTCATCATTCAGGATATGACCAAAATTTCCTTTCAAAATCTGAAATGAATTTGAGCATAATGGTATAGATTAAAAAAGGATCAAGTCATTATTTGTTTCAGCCTCTGTGATTTCATCTGAGATTTGACATTCAAGATGACTCAAGGGATACACCTCTAGATCTAAAATAGGTTCTTTATCATCCATGATTTCCTCATATGATTGGTTAGAGAGTTCTCCAATCCTATTGTTGACAATTTGCTTATAATTGTTTCTCATAAGTGAGGCAAAACATAGAGGAAGGCATTTTTCACTTACTTGAAACTTTCTGCATTCTTCTTGAAATCCTGCTTGGTATGCAGAGTTTGATGGCCATTTTTATATTGTGATAATTGGGCTTCTTCTCCCCATGGAGATAGTGTTGGTTGATTTGAAAACTTATCCTTAATCTCAAACATATAATCATCATCTTGATGATTTTATCCAGGAAAATCATCTATATATGCAAGGTCATCAAACATGCACATCATATTGGGAGATTTTTCCACCACCATCTAATTTTGAGCTTCATCTTTGGCTATATTGTGAATTGAGTACATGAAATAGTCATTAGGTGTTCCAGAATACCGAGGATGACCTGGAAAATGCTTGGGGACATTGATCCTTGTCCTTTATGGAGCTAATGGAACATGAGGCCTTTGAACAACAAGTTCCTCTTTCCTTCTAATATTATGCATCAGTTCATTGATTATATTGGTCAGGATATATAGTTTTATTTTTGAAGATACCAAATGTTCTTTTTCTATTTTGCCTTTCATCAATGCTTTTAACTTTTCCTTTCTGTTCAGCAGGTTAGCTTCCACATCAACTGCAATATTTTTCATTTCTTCAAGGGTTGCAGTGTTCCTTTATCTTAATTGGAATGTCATCTCTGTATAAAATGCAACTAGGTAATGCAAAAGGCCTAATCCTGGGGGTGGCCTTATATCAACAGGCATTGAATGATACACCTTATTGAACCTATATGAAAAGTGTTGTACTGTCTCCCCTCGCTGTATTTTTAAATGGTCATATTCTTCTAAGATGAGAAAGACATTTCCCCTGATCACCCATCTATCCAAGAAAAAATTCACAAATTGATGAAAATTATCAATGCTTGCAACTGGAAGATTCTTAAACCAATTTTAAATTTACCTTGCAATGATAGGGAAAAAATCCTGATACAGACATCATCTTCTTCCACCTCAAACATATCAAGAAAATCCTCAAGACTTTGGATGTCCTTTTCAGCAGTGATCTTCACATTTTCTCCATCAAATCTGGGCAGATTATTGTCGTAATTGGTAGGGAGGTCATGGAGAATAGAATGTAAAACCAGAGGCTTGTATCTGTCTGGGACTTTTATAGGTATAGGAGGTAAAGTAAGAGGTTTATAACCATCTGGATATTTAGCAAGAGTAGGAGATAAAGCATGAGGCTCATGTCTTACTGGGATTTCTACAGGTGTATCTGCGATGTGCACAGGTGTATGAGTATGTAAATGATCTACAATTTGGGGTTTAATCCCTTGAGGCTCATTAATTTGCAAATGATCAATGTAAACTCCAGCAATGTACTCTTGACCAGGATCAGAATAAGATAGAACATAATTAAAGATAAAACCAAAAATGTCTTGAATACAATTTGAGCTTGAATACCTGATCCTTCCAGATTGCTTGGCCATGTTTTAGTTTCTTCCTCCAGTGGAGTCTTCGAATTGGCACTGATATGGAGCTAATTGGAGTCACCAGGTGAATGATTTCAGCCTTCTTGTGTCTTATCATTGTCCGCCATCAGTAATCAGATATGGAACCTGATATGCTTCTCTGAGGAACTTCCCAAACTTTCAAAGTACTTTCGAAGTGGAGACATATGCAACTGGGTATGCCATGGGATTAATTTTATGCAAGGAAGAAGGCTTGTGTGTTATCAATTTGAAATATTTCATGGGGAAATTATGAACTACCCTACCTATAACAAGGAACTATATGCCATGTTTCAAGATGTCAAGAAGTGGATGCACTATCTAATGGGAAAGGTCACCATCATCCACACAAATCGCTAGCCGCTACAGTATTTGCAGGGCCAAAGTAAGATACAACAAACCAGAAATTATAAGTGGATGGGATTTTTATAACAATTTCATCTAGTCATCAAGTATAAGAAGGGTGGCACAAAAATAATGGTAGGAATGCTTTCAAGGCCACCCACATCCAAGGTTACAGGTTTAGGAACTCTGATGCACATGGATCATTTTACCCATGATGCATACAATGAGGCATACATTGAGGATGATGACTGCAATGAGGTATTTCAAAAGCTAGAGGGCTAAATTCATATAGAGGAAGGTGACGACAAGGCTGACTACACTACAAGGAAAAGACCTTTTAGCGTAGGTTTCTAGTGTTACAAAATTGGAAAAAATTGGAAAAAAAACCTTCGCGACAACATTGTTTTCCATAGCGGATGTTTTTGCAGATACTATAACGGAAGTTGATTATAAATAAAAAAATCTGGGTGACTGGAGGTGTTAGAGGATGTTTACAAAATGGTGTGTTTGTACAAGGAACATGCATCGGTGTGTACATACACCTATAGTACCGGTGATGTACACTTAACGTAAAGCACATGGGTAGTCAAATATGCAAGCATTGGGGTCTTTGTCTTATAAGCATTGGGGATTTAATAGTAAAACGCCTTGGGGGAGTTAAAAATAATTAAGCATCGAGGCTTTAATCTTAGAACGCACCGGTGCATTATTAATAAGAAGGCACCGATGTTGAATAAAAAAATATGCACCGATGTGTTACCTGGAAAAACCCCCCGGTGCATTAAACATTGAAAGTACCCATGCTTTTTAGTAACAAACAATCCCTGGTGCTTATCAATAACACAATAGCAGTGATGTGTATTAATAACACAAAAGCATCGATGCTTCGTATAATTTTAATGCACTGAAGACCAATTTTTTTAATATGATTTTTGTAAATGTGTTGAACCTGCACAGAATTGATCTAGCTAGAATATACGACACATATTTGCAGAGATAAATTGAGAAACAAGAAGCAAGAGAGAAAGAATAGAAGAATTTTCATTAACTGTAATGAATAATGAATAATTTACACATGATATACTATGTATAACTCAATGAATTCACACTGGAGGAGAACCAATGTTCCATAGTGGTGGTCTAGAGTGATCTAGACACACACCAGCAGTTATGGGAGTGAACTTCCACCTAGTCTAGTCTCTCAAGCAGTTACGGGAGTGAACTACCACCTAGCTGAGTTAACTAGTCAAACAGTCTTCAGTTAACTAACTAAAACAGAGTGTAGTGAGGAGTAGATCAAGGAATCAAGGGTAATGCACTAGTTTGGTGATGAAACCAAGGCAAGTGTGCATTAGCATGGTGATGATCCCAATGTTGCATGGTGACAAAACCAATGCATCATCTAGACTCAACTAGTCAAATTGAAGTGTCAACTAAAGAAAATATTCTACAGGTGGAATGTTCTCCCCTAAAATATAAGAGACTAGATAATGACTAATTATAACTAATAAATAAGGGAAAACCTTAGGGAAAAAAAATCCTAGGTGTGTGTGAAGTAACTCCAACACCCCCCCCTAAAAATCACAATGGTGAAAATAAATAATGGGTCCCGAAAACAAGGCCATGTTAGGTACCCAAATACAAAATATACACTAAAAATAAAGTGAGGAAAGAGGGAAAACCTCATGGGGAAAAAATCCCCTCAAGGTACAATGTATGTAAAAATAAGAACTATAGTTGTTAGGAAACTGTGTCCTTCACTCCAAGATGACTTTGCAGAGAATCCAACTTCTACTCAGTGAAGGTCTTGGTGAATATGTATGTCGTTTGTTCTGTTGAAGTACAGAACTATAGGTCAATGATCCCCTTGTGTACTAATTCCCAGATGTATTTCATGTGGATCTCGATTTCCTTCATCCGCTTCCTCTGAATTGGATCTCTACAGAACTTCAAAGTGCTCTGGTTGTCACACCAGATGACAATCGACTGGTGAAACTGAATGCCCAACTCAGTGGGAAAAGGTTATAGCCACATAGACTGAATGGTTATGTTAACTAACCCTTTGTACTCTGCCTCGGATGAAGATAGAGAAATGGAATCTTGCTTCTTTCTCGACCAACAGATAGGCCTGGAACCAAGACTGAGTGAGTAACCAGATGTGGACTTGTGATCAGTGTTATCACGAGCCCAATCTGAATCAGTAAACACGATGAGATATAATGTAGAGTATGATGCATAATGAATCCCAAAGGTGATGGTGCCCTATACGTATTGAAGGATATGCTTTGCAGCCTTCCAATGTAGCTCATGCAGCTCCTGCATGAACCTGGAGACTGTGCCAACATAGGAGAGGTTTGGTATGGAGTGTGTGAGATACAATTGTTGGATTACTGAGAGGGGGGGTGAATCAGTAGAGCAATTTAATCAATTTTAACCATATAATCCAAGTGTTATATCAATGTAGCATTATCATCCAATAACTACAGAGTAAATAAGCAATGAACAAATGAACAATCATACACACACATAGTACACCAGTGTTTTGCGTGGAAACCCAAATCGAAAGAAAACCACAGAATGCTTTTTCTTATATGTCTTGAAGAATTACATTCATTGGAAGCACCAACTTCCTTTTTTTTCCAGTTGCAACTGGAAGGAGGCTCCAACCCCCTAGTTTCTCAGGCTATAACATGAGGGAAACTCCAACTCCCTGATTCTTTGGCTACAACCCCCTATGTTCTCCGGCTACAACCACATGTCCTTGCCCCATCCAACCGTCCTGAAGTAGAAGTATAATGATGGAACCACTGTCACACTATCACTGTGAAACATGTCGTTGTAAACCTGAACCATCCATCAACCTGTACCTCAACCTGTAATCAACCTGTACCATAAACAAGTGCATCAACCATGCAGCAAACTGTACCAAACAACCTGTAATCAACCTATACCATAAACAAGTGCCTCCAACCATGTACCAAGTATGTACCAATCATGTGTCAACTACTCATCAACTATGATTCATCAATATGTGCCAACATCATCAACTATACACCTCATGTATGTGCAAAATCGTCAACTACTTATCTCAACCAAGTACCCAACATGTACCTTAACCAAAATCCCTCATCAATTTCATCATCCAAATATGATTTGTAACTCTGTAATAGACCTGGTGTATATGATCACATACCTGCAAACCTTCCTTAACATTAACAACAAGAGATTAGCATTTTCATCAAACTTTTCTTTAGTCTCGCATGACTAGTTTTGGATTAGTCAACAACCCTAAATTGAAATAATCATAACTATGTACCTGTAATGAATAAAGATATGAAAATGATACAAAATGTTCTTTAGTTTCTTTTATACAATTCCTCCAAGTGTCACTAATTGGAACCTCTCGGAAAAGGATTTATAGCAAAAATGGCATACCTTGCTGAATTCTGGCTTATTCTAGAGAGCGACTTTGTAGAGCGTGCCCCGCACGGAATATTTGTTGAATGGATATGAAAATGTTACACAACATACTAAAGAATGTACTCTAACCAACACATTTTATCTTACTAAATTTTTATCTATTATGAATAAGTTATGATGTTTTTACCTGAAACACCTGTTTTAGACTAGTTTCAGGACTAGCTACAAACCTTATTTTCCACGGAGTGTAACACCAAAAATGAAACGACCCACAAGATGAATTATTTACCACATATACTTGGATATGTTTCCTCAATGTCATAGCAATTTCACGGTCTGAATAATTCTATAAAAAAAGTTATTGCAAAAATGGTGAGATGACCTATAAATAACATACATTAGAAAGCATCATTAAAATAATTTATCCTCCCTTGAATTCTGGCCTTCTTTTCTTCACCTTCCCTCTGAAATTTGGCTTAGATATCCCTTGGTTACCTCAGTCACCTATAGATATTCAATATGCTCAAGTGTGATGTAAAATGAGAGAGCCTTGCCTCTTATTTATAATCTCCATCTTCTAGGTCAGTTAACCCATTTCTAGGTCACTTAACCTATTTCTAGGTCACTTAACCTATTTTCCTCATTTTTAGGGTTAACCACTTTTCATAATTAGAAATTTCTCCATTATTTTATCATTTAAAATCCTTGACTTTGTCACCTCACTTTATCATTTAAATAATCTTCTTTGATTTTGTCACTTCACTTTATTATTTAAATAATCCTTCTTGACTTTGTCACTTTACTTTATAATTTAAATAATAATTTCTTCTTTGGAAGCTCTTTGATTTCTTTGACCTTTTGGGGCTTCAATCCAACATATGAGGGTCCTCCAACTTCGTAAGGCCATAACTCTCAAACCGTGAGGAGTTATGTGACGTTCCACATACCACCAGAAATGGCATGACATTTACTATACATCTAGAATAGTATTACCTGAAAATATATCAAAACTCATATCATTATCCATCAAACAAACTTGGGTCTATTACCCAAATCTGGGTTCTCCAACTTATCATTGACATAACTCTCCAACCGTGAGGAGTTATGTGACGTTCCACATACCACCGGAAATGGAATGACATGTACTATCCATATAGAATAGTCTTACCTTCAAATATATTAAAATTCATATCATTATACATGAAACAACCTTGGGTCCATTACCCAAACCTTTGTGCTATCGAAATTCGCTACTGGACTTTCTCCAAGGAATGACATCAATATACAATATCACTCTCCAATGGTTTACATCAATGAAAACCAACTATCCATCAACCTAAGCCAACTGTCTCACAACAACAATCTCCCCACCAGTTGTCTATACAGTGTTTTGTCAACCAGTGGAGTCTTCTTGCCATCCTCAAGTTTGACTTTTGATAGGAAAAGAATCGGAGAAGACTTGCAGTATTTCATGTGAAATCTCTCAAGGATATCTTATGCATAGTTGTATTGAGATTGTTTGATGCATGATGCATCCTGAATGATATCAAGTCCAAGGAAGAAGTGTAGCAGACCCATGTCCTTCATCAAAAACCCGTCATGTAGAATACTCTTGACTGAAGCAATCGTTGAAGTCGAGCAACTAGTGATCAGCAAATCATCAACATAAATAACTAAGAGTAGAAGTGAATCAGCCGTCCTGAGCATGTAGATGTTTGGGTCTGATTTACAACGTACAAAGTTCTATGACAACAGGTAGGAATCCATCTTGGCATACCATGCCATTGGAGCCTTCTTGAGGCCATAAAGGGACTTCTTCAGTCGAAAGATCAAATATGAGTCTTGCACAAATCCATGGGTCTGCTCCATATAGATCTCCTCAAAGAGATCACCATGAAGAAATGCATTCTTCAAGTCCATATGATGGACTTCCCATCCCCTAGTTGTTGCAATGGCAAGCTCCAATCATATGGAATCCATCTTCGCTACTGGAGCGAAGGTCTCATCATAGTCAATACCATGCACCTGTTGAAAGCCTTTGGAAACAAGCCTGGATTTGTATCGGCTAGTTTTTCCATCCTCTACACTCTTGGTCCTATAGACCCATCTATATATGACAAGTTTCCTCCCAGACGGAAGGGGAACCAGATCCCAAGTCTAGTTCTCGAGGAGGGAGTTGTACTCCTTATGCATGGAGGATTCCCAAAAGGGATTTCCAGTAGCCTCACCATAAGACTGGACCAAGAAAATATGTCTGGAGGGAAATGGTTCAGTGGCATTGAGTGCAATAGAAGGCTCCTCAAAATCAGATTGAGTCCTCCTAGTATCGGTTGGATCACCAACGATATCCGCTGCATCCTGAAGAGTAGTTTGTGCCCACTTGGGTCTCTGTTGTGGCTTTGACTCTGCATCTGGATGCTCTAAATTTGCATATGATTGTACTGAATTTGAAGCTAAATCATCTGAGTCCTATGAATCAGAACTCTTTTCTGAAGAAGAGTCAGCATGTGCATGCTCATCATCTCGGACAGGTGGAAGAATGAAGGTGTCTGCATGCACATGTTGAGGTACATGCGAGACACTTTCCTCGAATTGGACACTATGCTCAATGATGAGTCGGTCTGAGGAAAGATCAATAAGCCTTGGGGTATCCAACAAAAATACACTAAGTTCTATATGAATCAAGTGCCTTCCCCTTTTCAGAGGGAATCTGGGCCCATGCACGTGAACCGAAAATGTGAAAGTGGCTCACTTTCGGTTTGAGGCTTCTCCAAGCCTCGTAGGGGGTCTTATCCTTGACAGACCTATGGGGAGATCTATTTTGGATGTATGTTGCAAAATTAAGTACTTCGGCCCATATTCTTTGTGGTAGTGACTTTGCATGCAGCATGCAAGATTCCATCTCCTTTAGAGATCTGTTTTTTCTTCTCAGCAACTCCATTTTGTTGCAGAGTATAGGGAACTTTGTGTTGCAACTAAATCCTTGCCTCATGGAAAATATTATGGATCTCATGATTTACATACTCTACCTCATTATCAATTTGAAGGACTTTGATATTATTTCCAGACTGTGTCTCAACCAGGGATTTGAAATATTTGAGGTGTTGAAAGACCTCGGATTTTTGCCTGAGAAAGTAAATCCATGTAAAACGTGAGAAATCATCCAAAAAAATGAGAACAAACCTCACTTTGTTGATATATTAATGAGTAAAATGACCCATAAGGTCATTGTGGATCATATCTAAAGGTGTGGAAGCTCTCTAAGACTTTCCTTTGTCAAAATTCTCTTGAGGATGTTTTTTGAGAACATATCCCTCACATACTCCCTTGGATAAATCGATGTCTGGTAGACCATCAACCAATATTTGTTTGCTAAGATGTTGCATGTATCTAAAATTCAAATGTCCAAACCTTTCGTGCCATATCCTACTACTTTCATCATCATGAGTAAGCAGTAAAGAAGAATCAGTTTCAATGAATTTAGAAAATGTATACAATCTAGACTGATGATTTACCTCACTGGTAGCAACCTTCGAGTTGGTTTGCATGTCATAGATGTCCATGAAATTTGGTGTGAATATGAATTTATTTCCTGTGTCAGAATTCATCATTTGATACACAGAGAGAAGGTTGAAGAAAATTTTGGGAACGTGCAGCACATTCTGGAAGTTTTCGTTGGTGAGCTCAATCCTTCCTTTGCCAGTGACTTCGACTGAAGATTTGCCCCTCATCAGAATAGGAGTACCTTTGCAAAAATACAATGAAGAATAGACTTATTTTGAGGCATCCATGTGATGTGATGTTCCTGAATCTATGATCCAAGCATTGGGAGAGGAGTTGATGGCAATCAAGGCATGGCTAGAATTTCCTTTCTTGGGATTCTGATCTTCTAGCTTCTTCTTCTTGGCACCCTCGGGCATGTGATCTCCAAGGTTGTTTTTTTGAAGAATTTGAGACATTAGATCTTTTTTTTTTTGCATACATGTGGATTCTGGATGGAATCCTTTGTGACAGTACATGCATTTCTCCCCTTTTCTTCCCTTTCCCCCTTTGGATCTGAAGGCATCGATGAAGGGTTTTGTATACCCTTCCTTCTTCGGATGTGCATGAGATTTCCTTTTTTCTTTATATTTAGATTTATGATATTGATGGTTTCCATATTGCATAGTAATTCTTGCACAGTAAGTGCATGTACCTTTCGACCTTTGATTTTTCCCATGTTGATGAGATTGGTTTGCTCTTGTGTCAGGGATTCGATAAAGTACTCAAGAGAAGGCATATTCCAGGTGGCTCCGGAGGTGAATATTAATGAATGGAATGTGGACACGAACAAAGAGAATCCAGGACCGAGATTGGAGATAATGGTAAGAACCATTTGTTTCTCCTCCTTAGATTTATCAACCCGTAAGCTTTGAGTTGCAACAATAAATCCTTGAATTTTGTAAATAAATATTGGGTATTGTCGAAGATTTTTGGATCCAATGTGAGAAATTCCACCTCCATCATGTGTCCCTTGATATCATCTTATTTTCCAAAGATCCCTTCTAAGGTGGTCCAGGATTCCTTGGGAGTCTTACAGGAAGATATGTGAAAAAGGAGATCAGGAGAAATAAGACTGCAAATTGTTCTGAATGTTTCATCCATTCGATTTAAGCACTTGGATTTTTCTATGGTTGATGCCAGTTATGTGTTTGTATTCAAGGTTAACCTATACAATCCTCTGGTTCAAAGATGTATGACTATTTTCTCTTTCCATGCAAAGTAGTTGTAAGGTGTAAGAATGAATTCTTTTTGGAAATCCTTCTTTATGTTATCTTTAATCTTTTGTACCTGCAAAAACAAATTGGTTTAGCTTTTGCTTAGTATTCTGTCGTCTCTGATACAATGTAAATTTGTTGAAACTTCATAGAATATATCTATCTAAAAAATACCACACACGTTTGTAGAGAGAAATTGAAAAAGAAGAAGCAAGAGAGAAAGAATAGAAGAATTCTCATTAACCGTAATGAATAATGAATAATTTACACATGACATACTATGTATAACTCAATAAATTCTCACTGGAGGAGAACCAATGCACCATAGTGGTGATCTAGAGTGATCTGGACACACACCAGCAGTTACGGGAGTGAACTGCCACCTAATCTAGTGATCTGAACTCGGGGGTGATTAGTTTCCAAGAATTGATTTATTTTGTCACTCCTTCAAAGGGTCAGTTATAGATCGTTTTACTTGAGGGATTTGCAATTAAAGGTAAATTTGAAGTCTTATAAGATTGAATCCAAAGTGAATAAAACCTCCTTAGTTTTTCTTATGTGTTATATGTCATGCTTACATTTAATATCCTATGTGCATAAATTCATAGAAAAGCAACGTAAGAACATGACACATAATGGATATGACACTTCCCTTGATAACGGAGTTCAATCGATGTGGGCTACATATCCGAGTCATGCTCCAAATCCTGACCGCTTTATTCTCCTCGTTGTAATGATGTCTCTCCTTTACAAGTTGTAAGGCCAAAGTCCCTTTTCGATGATAGAAACAAGAGATTGGAATGTGATCAAGAATGTATACAAGTTTCACAAGTTCTCATGCTCATGAGGCATCCATGATGTTGACATGAACATCATTCCCACATACTCAATACATAAAAAGGGGAATAATCAAATATGACCCCCGTCATCATGGAGCCATAAAGTGCCTTAGATCTGTTGCTCAAATCCAAGCATATATATGCAGCCCATACAAAGATCTCAATCTATGAGATTTAGAACTGCTTCGTTGGCCACTTATCATGCAAGTGCCACAATTCCTCTATCACATGTAACTGATTGGTTTGATGTGGAATAAGAGAAGAAAATAAAATATAGAAGGAATAATTTGATCTTGCTGCAACCTCTCCATGCTCCTTCAGACATGTAACATGCATGCTATATTGCAACATTTAATGACAAAACAACATAATGAAAAGCATGCTTACATTGGCTTCTCCAAAACTTAGCTTGTTGATTTGAACTTTGCTACAAAAACAGAATTCTCCATTGGATTCACATAGCCGAATTACCTAAAACGAATATCAAATCATCTCCATCAGACACAAGCACCCTCAGGCCTCCTCTGGGATTATGTCTTGATTTGTGTACAAATATGAAATTAATGCATCAGACTGCATCGAAATATGTGTCATCGTACGGCCTCATACAGACTGGGCACGTGCTTCTTCCCCCTCGTGCATTGAGCACGCACCTTTTAATAAAAAAATTGGGCGGAGTTACCAAATGGGTGGTTAGCCCAATTGGTTGGCAGATTTGTAATAAAGGTAAGTGGTTGGGGAGGTCTCGGGGTCAATCCCACGGGCCTCCCCTTTTGGCACCCATTCCATCTATTAACCAAAACATTATATAAAAAACTCCAACCAACTTTATCCCTCCGCTAGACTTGGAATATCTGCTAAACACTGCGCCAAAATGATGGAACTCTGCACGGATTTATCGGACCGTTGTCAGATATGGTGGACTTGCCACCAAGTTTGGTAGACTAAATGGAACCACCATTAATTTTTAGCAGAGAGGTTGGTTTTTTTATTTTGTTTGGCGGTGGGTCTAACTTTAGCAGAACCACCAGATATAGTGGGACCTCCGCTAGATATGGCGAGGTCCACTATATCTCTTTTTTTTTTAAATCTGGAAACATGCCATCATTGGGCATTTCGGGGGTGCCACATGGCACCCTCTGATTAGGCCATGTGGTGCCTAGCTATTGGCCCATGTTGTCTAGTCACCTGCCACATGGGCATGACATCATTTCCTTCTTGGCCTAGTCGTACGTCGCCATGTGGCGCTTCTGGAGGAATCCACGTGTCTATACGGATGCCACATCATTTATACAAATTTCCACATCTACAACGTGGCACAATCCAATTGGTCCATGGATCGGCCTGAAAATGCCAAAACTAGATGACACGTGGAAACCTCTAGCGCTGCCATGTCATCATGTTGACCTCGGCATGCCACATGCCACCTTTCTTCTTCTTCCACACGTGTTGTATAGATGTTGATGTCATCTGTATGGATGATGACGTCAGCAATATGGATGCTGACTCATCCCCTGCTGACTCAGCTAGGTTGACCAAACTTTGACCGTGAATATCTTTCAATATGTAACTCCATTTGACGATTCATTTGCGTCATTAGAAATATTGCGATGCGATCTTCACGATCATGTCATTTTCACTGAGTTTTGGGAACTTTTAATTTTTCCCTTTCTCTACCTGTTGAGGCCATTCTGGGCCTCCTAGGACACTTCTAAAACTTTTGTGGTGTTCCCTAGATCCATCTGGATAATGCCTCCCAACTGAAAGGACTTTTGGTCCCCAAAAGTTGTTACATTATAAGTTTCATGTTCATTGGACTTACAATAAGAAACCTGTTAGAAAAACAGGACCACGGAGCAATAAAATAAAACAAATGCGGAAATAAAACATAGAAGATACACAATACAAGATAGACACAGATTTACGTGGTTCACCCAGTGAGGGCTACGTCCACCAGATAAATTGCTAGGTCCTTTCTTTATTATTATGTAGCAAAATGAAGGGATACAACCTACAACAAAACCTGTTGTAACTTCCTATTCTTTCTCTCACAGTCTCCCCTCTCAGAATACAATACTCGCCAGCATACATAGCCGCAATACATTTCCCTCATAAAAGAGGGTTTCCTTCTAGGGAAAAAAACCCTAACATAATCTCTATCGTTAGATCTGTGACCTTATAATGAATGGTCCAGATTTACAATGAAATTACAATATACTTTTACAAGGCAATTTTTGCTTCGAGGGCTTCGCCCCCGAACCCCCGCTTGCCCCCAACCAGGGGGATAGCCCCCCTGGACCCCGCAGAGGGGGTACCCCCTCTCTGCACTCCCCCACGTGGAAGAGTGTACATACTTTTGGGGTGTAAATACTTCATGGGGTATAAACACAGCTGAAAGTAAAATACCTCTAAATTAAGAAGATAATCAAGCTCCACAACCAACAATCTCCCACTTGGAGACTGATCTCAACAACTCCACCGCTGTTGTATATGCTGGACTCTGAACATTCTTGGACCTGGAAAATTTCTCATCTTCATCTTCATTCTTGAAGACCAACTAAAACTGAGCAAGAACTCAGTTTCTCCCTGGTTACTCCCTTTGTTAACATGTTTGTAGGATTCTGGCTAGTGTGTATCTTTTCTAGCTTCAATTGTCCATCTTCCAAGGTGGATCGTATGAAGTGGTACATCAACTGTATATGCTTAGTCTTCGAATGGAAGGCTGAGTTCTTTGCAAGGTGAATGGCACTCTGACTATCACAGTACAACCTGTTGTTCTCCTACTTCTTTCCCAATTCCTCCATAAACCTTTGTAACCAAATCATCTTTTTACTAGC
>ML785040.1:281352-294804 GCA_009831015.1 Picea engelmannii | reverse complement strand
ATGACCAAGCCATTCCAGCTTTCTGGCAATGAGCACAAGATTAGAAGAGCCCTAACCTCATCATCAAATTCCACTTTTACAAAACTTAGTTGATTAGTAACCATATTAAATTCATTTAAATGATCTGCAACAGACCCACCTTCCGACATCTTCATTTTAAATAATCTCTTCATTAGAAATACCTTATTGGACGCCGAGGGTTTTTCATACAATTTGGCCAATGCGTCCATCAAACCCTTCATTTTCTTTTCTTTGGAGATATTGAAAGCCACCGACACTGCCAGGCTCAGTCGTATCGTTCCTAGAGCCTTTCTGTCAAGAATCTCCCATTCTTCATCCTTCATGGTCGTCGGCTTCTTTGCTACTCCGCTCAATGGTAGGAATAGATCCTTCTGATATAAATAACCTTCCATCTGCATCTTCCATAACTGTTAGTTTTGGCTGTTAAATTTCTCGACCCTAAACTTTCCATCTTCCGACATTGCTCCCACTCGAACCAGGAACCCTATTTTCCTGCGAGTTACCTTACGCTCTGATACCAATTGTTAGAAAAACAGGACCGTGGAGCAATAAAATCAAACAAATGTGGAAATTAAACACAAAAGATACACAATACAAGAGAGACACAGATTTACGTGGTTCACCCAGTGAGGGCTACGTCCACCAGAGAAATTGCCAGGTCCTTTCTTTATTATTATCCAGCAAAATGAAGGGATACAACCTACAGCAAAACCCGTTGTAACTTCCTCTTTTTTCTCTCACAGTCTCCTCTCTCAGAATACAATACTCGCCAACATACATAGCTGCAATACATTTCCCTCATAAAAGAGGGTTGCCTTCTAGGGAAAAAAACCCTAACATAATCTCTATCGTTAGATCTGTGACCTTATAATGAATGGTCCAGATTTACAATGAAATTACAATATACTTTTACAAGGCAATTTTTTCTTTGGGGGCTTCACCCCCGAACCCTCGCTGGGAGCCCGCTTGCCCCCAGACCCCCCAACCGGGGGGATAGCCCCCCTGGACCCCGCAGAGGGGGTACCCCCCCTCTGCACTCCCCCGCGTGGAAGAGTGTACATACTTATGGGGTGTAAATACTTCATGGGGTATAAACACGGCTGAAAGTAAAAGACCTCTAAATCAGGAAGATAATCAAGCTCCACAACCAACAAAACCCATACCCAAACTACCTCACTAGGCCTAATTATATCAACATGTGCCAAAAAAAGGAGTGATATTAACAATTATCACTTTTTCATAGTACCCTTCTATGGGGTATGAATCACAACATGTGATTTACAAATATGGCCACTCTCAAATAAATCAAGGATTTTCCCCATTAGTTCATCCATTATGTCGAACATGTCCTCTTTACCGAGTTGTCCTTTCTCTGGTAGTTGGTCTTCTCCCGGCGGTGTATTTTCCTGTAGCACTTTCTGACTGGTTGTCTCCCTCGAGGGTGTCTTCCTGGTCTTCTTATTCCTATTTGGGCATAGATCTATATGTAAGTCCCAACAAGTGGCCTCATGATGCCCATCTCTACTACAATGGTTGCAATATCCCTTCTCCTTCAGAGGTGCATTTCCCCTGCTCTTTTCCCTGTGTGGAAAACAATCTATTATCGTCGTCCTTCTTCTGGTTGACATAACCTTCTTACACAAGGATTTTCTCTTCCAACACTGGGACACTGTGTGGTTATACAATCCACAAAAAGTGCATGGTCTTTGATGCCACAAGATATGTTTTATATTAACATGCTTATAATCAAATCACATTTGAGAGTTTTGAGATTTCTTATACCTCGGTGAGTTTCCTATAGAGTCGGACTGGCAAGAAGACTTGGTCTCAACTTTGTCATTTTGATGCTCATCTCTCCCTGGATATGTCTCGAATCCTCGATCATGGGAAGTTTTTCTCTTGGCCTGCACTAAATCAATTTCATCTCCTGATGAACTATTGACTTCTGGAGTTTCAGTGACTGTCCTGAGGTCATCTTCCTGAATGGTTTTGGAGCTTTCTCCAACATCCTTTGGGGCATAGAATATCTTGTCATATTGAGGCCAAATGATCCGGATTATTTTCGGCACGAAATGAGAGCGGAGATATAATAGAGAAATGCACAAAGATATTGCAGATATTCAATAACATAACAGAAATGTATCAGAGATGCAACCATAAACACAAATATACAGTAATACACGATTTCTATTAATCAAAGAAATGTACAGAGACTGTAAAAATACAGAGTGAAAGACTCGCTAGAATGGTGGCAGCTTATCTCTGAGAAGAGATGTGATGGCTACTCGCATTCGCAAGAAGATTATTACAATGAGGCTCTGAAGGCCCTTTTACAATAAATGGGAATGCCAAAACTCCTAGACATCCAAAAACCTAACCCTAGGAGATGAAGCGCCAAAATTCATGTGGGCCCCGTTTGGGTAAGTTAGTACATCAACTTCCCGGGACCATAACTTTTGCATACGATCTCCGTTTTAGGCGTATGATAGCTCATTGGAAAGGTATCGTAGAGGAGATTAATTTTGGGGGCTCAATAACTCCTTTAGCTATAATTGAGAACCTCAATCTCAAAAAACCTTCATTTAGGCCCTCAAAATGGCCCCGGAAGTTAAAACCTGCTAAAAATAGTAAATTGTCAAAATTGCCAGAAAGTTGTTTTGAGCCAGTTGGAAAAGGTGGGTGGCCACCGATATCCACCTGGATCAATCCTCCCTCCTTAGGAAGCAATGTTCTCCACTGCGTTGAGTTCCCAGGGGAGAAGGAAAAGTGTTTGTTGAATCTGCATCTTGGTGAGCTGCTTGTCTTGCTGGAGATGTCGCGCTGCTCAGTTTGTGGAAGTCTATCAAGAACCTGTTGAGGTTGAGGTTGTTCAACAGGTCGAGATACATTAGAGGACGGTGTGCAGAAGAAATCTTTGTGCTTTTCTACAACCTTGTCGACCTGCTTTTGTTGGATAGAATGCATGGGGCAAGGCTGTAGTAGTTGCAGTGTCCTTTTGTTCTCCTTTTGAACAGATTGTGAAGAAGCTAAATTTTGCAGTATGAGATACTACCTTGCGACACTTTTTAGGTTGAACAATAGTTGGAACTACCTCTGGTATTCTGTAGAGATGACCCCCCAAAGTAACAATGACACTATGGGGTCGAGACTCATAAACAGCATGGCGCTTCCACATATATGGTTGGCCCAAGAGAACGTCACAGACATCTAGTGGGGAAACATCACATAGTACCTTGTCCTTAAAGGGTTGGATGTCGTATGACAATCGACATTGTTGGCTGACACGAAGATCTCGTCCTTGGTGAAGCCACCCGATGTTGTATAGCTGCGGGTGTGGTGTTGTCGACAATCCCAACTATTTGATGACCTCTGTTGAGATGAGGTTCTTTTGTCTTCCGCTATCAACAATATAATGCAGCGGGGTCCCCTTCACCTACATCTGTGAATGAAAAAGGCCCTCCCCCTATTCAGGATCTATTGGTTCTTCTGGTTGAATTGTTGTGGTCGCGACAATAGAAGTGGGGTCTGCATCAATGATTTGTCCTTTACCAGTATTTTCATAATCATATTTTGAATCAGGGTTCAGCTCCTTGTCTTTGATCTTGACCACCAATGACTGTTTTGAGCGACATTCAACGGTGTTGTGCCAGGGAATTTTGTGGAAATCACACCATTTTTCGGTGTCCTTCTTTGTCTTCCCGTGACCCTTCTTTTCCTGTGTCTTGGACTGGTTTTTGGGAGACTGTTTGTTAGGGCCATCTTTGTCATACTTTGGTTGTTGCGGATTTGTAGACCTGAATTCCCATTTTTTCTGGTGCTTAAATTTCTGCTCAATTTTAACAGCATATTGATAAGCAACACCGAGTGATGAGATGTCCAGAAAATCCATTTCAGTCTGGATGTATCTATGTAGAGCACCACGGTATTTCAAAACCAAATTTCGCACGGAGTCTTTGATACCCAACTTGGTGCGCAAGGTATGGAAGGTATTGATGAACTCTGAAACTACTTGGCCCCTCTCTTGCTGCAATGTGGTCCATCTCATGTACTGGTCCTCATAGTTGCCAACAGGGTAATATTGTTCTTTTACCACATCCACAAAAAAATCCCAAGTGGGATCGGCCCCATATAATCTAGACTCCTCTGTGGAACTTTGCTCCCAATAAGTTTCCCATCAATGTTTGACATGAGGGAGATATTTAAGGAGTGCGAAGGTGATCTTTTCTTTGCCGGAAAAGTTGTGAACAGAGAAATAACCTTCTAGCAGAGTTAACCATTTTCTAGGGCTTCTGCATCTATCTATCCTTCAAATACAGGAATATCAAAATTAAATTGTACCTTGAAAGTCGAGGTGCCTCCAAATTGGTCGCTTGATGAAGATGCGTCTGATGCTATCGGCAGGCATTTAGGGATGTGTGCAAAATTCTTCATCATTTCGTCCCTCTGTCGCGTGAGAGCTTGCTCAAGCAACAGATTGATAGGATCATCTGCTCCGTCGATTTTATTTTCTTCTACCATTAAGGGTTTCTTGGGTGTGTAAGAACGATTGTCTTCAAGAGAGACAAGCTCGAGACCCAACTTGATATACTCGGACCTCGTCGGGGACATGCACTGAAAAAAAAATGATCAAGAGCAGTCTGCTCTGATACCACTGATCCAGATTATTTTTAGCACGAAATGAGAGCGGAGATATAATAAAGAAATGCACAGAGATATTGCAGATACTCAATAACATAACATAAATGTATCAGAGATGCAACCATAAACACAAATATACAGTAATACACGATTTCTATTAATCAAAGAAATGTACAGAGACTGTAAAAATACAGAGTGAAAGACTCGCTAGAATGGTGGCAGCTTATCTCTGAGAAATGATGTGACGGCTACTTGCATTCGCAAGAAGATGATTACAATGAGGCTCTGAAGGACCTTTTACAATAAATGGGAATGCCAAAATTCCTAGACATCCAAAAACCTAACCCTAGGAGATGAAGCACCAAAAGTCATGTGGGCCCCGTTTGGGTAAGTTAGTACATCAACTTCCCGGGGCCGTAACTTTTGCATACGATCTTCATTTTAGGCGTATGATAGCTCGTTGGAAAGGTATCGTCGAGGATATTCATTTTGGGGGCTCAATCATGCCTTCGGCTATCATTGAGAACCTCAATCTCGAAAAACCTTCATTTAGGCCCTCAAAATGGCCCCGGAAGTTAAAACCTGCTAAAAATAGTAAATTGCCAAATTTGCCAAAAAGTTGTTTTGAGTCTGTTGGAAAAGGTGGGTGGCCACCAATATCCACCTGGATCAATCCTCCCTCCTTAGGAAGCAATTTTCTCCATTGCTTTGAGTTCCCAGAGAAGAAGGAAAAGTGTTTGTTGAATCTGCATCTTGGTGAGTTGCTTGTCTTGCTGGAGACGTCGCGCTTCTCAGTTTGTGGAAGTCTATCAAGAACCTGTTGAGGTTGAGGTTGTTCAACAAGTTGAGATACATGACAGGACAGTGTGGAGAAGGAATCTTTGTGCTTTGCTGCAACCTTGTCGACCTGCTTTTGTTGGATAGAAGGTGCTTGGGGCAAGGTTGTAGTGGTTGCAGTGTCCTTTTGTTCTCCTTTTGAACAGATTCTGAATTTTGCAGTATGAGATACTACCTTGGGACACTTTTTAGGTTGAACAATAGTTGGAACTACCTCTGGTATTCTGTAGAGATGACCCCCGAAAGTAACAATGACAATACGAGGTCGAGACTCATAAACAGCATGGTGCTTCCAACTATATGGTTGGCCCAAGAGAATGTCACAGACATCCAGTGGGGCAACATCACATAATACCTCATCCTTGAAGGGTTGGATGTCGTATGAAAATCGACATTTTTGGTTGACACGAAGATCTCGTCCTTGGCGAAGCCACCCGATGTTGTATGGATGTGGGTGTGGTGTTGTCGACAATCCCAATTGTTTGATGACCTCTGCTCAGATGAGGTTCTTCTGGCTTCCGCTATCAACAATAAAATGCAGTGGGGTCCCCTTCACCCACATCTGTGAATGAAAAAGGTGCTCCCCCTCTTCAGGATCTGTTGGTTCTTCTGGTTGAATTATTGTGGTCGCGACAATAGAAGTGGGGTCTGCATCAATGATCTGTCCTTTACCAGTATTTTCAGAATCAGATTTTGTATCAGGGTTCAGCTCCTTGTCTTTGATCTCGGCCACCAATGACTATTTTGAGCGACATTCATCGGTGTTGTGCCAGGGGATTTTGTGGAAATCACACCATTTTCCGGTGTCCTTCTTTGTCTTCCCATGACCCTTCTTTTCCTATGTCTTGGACTGGTTTTTGGGATACTGTTTGTTAGGGCCGTCTTTGTCATACTTTGGTTGTTGCGGATTTGTAGACCCGAATTCCCATTTGTTCAGGTGCTTAAATTTCTGCTCAATTTTAACAGCATATCGATAAGCAGCACCGAGTGATGAGATTTCCAAAAAATCCATTTCAGTCTGGATGTATCTATGTAGAGCCCCACGGTATTTCAGAACCAAATGTCACTCGGAGTCTTTGATACCCAACTTGGTGCGCAAGGTATGGAAGGTATTGGTGAACTCTGGAACTGCTTGGCCCCTCTATTTCCACAATGTGGTCCATCTCATGTACTGGTCCTCATAGTTGGGAACAGGGTAATACTGTTCTTTTACCGCATCCACAAAAAAATCCCAAGTGGGATCGGCCCCATATATTCCAGACTCCTCTATTGAAATTTTCTCCCAATAAGTTTCCCCCCAATGTTTGACATGAGGGAGAGCTTTGAGGATTACGAAGGTGATATTTTCTTTGTCGGAAAAGTTGTGAACAGAGAAATAACCTTCTAGCAGAGTTAACCATTTTTCTAGGGCCTCTGCATCTATCTGTCCTTCAAATACAGGAATATCAAAATTAAATTGTACCTTGAAAGGCGAGGTGCCTCCAAAGTGGTCGCTTGATGAAGATGCGCCTGATGCTATCGACAAGCATTTAAGGATGTGGGCAAAATTGTCCATCATTTCATCCCTCTGTCGTGTGAGAGCTTGCTCAAGCAACAGATTGATAGGATCGTTTGCTCCGTCGATTTTCTTTTCTTATGCCATTGAGGGTTTCTTGGGTGTGTGAGAGTGATTTTATTCAAGAGAGACAAGCTCAAGACCCAAATTTCTATACTCGGACCTCGTCGGGGAAATGCACTGAAAAAAAACTGATCAAGAGCAGCCTGCTCTGATACCATTGATCCGGATTATTTTCGGCACGAAATGAGAGCGGAGATATAATAAAGAAATGCATAGAGATATTGCAGATATTGAATAACATAATAGAAATGTATCATAGATGCAACCATAAACACAGATATACAGTAATACACGATTTCTATTAATCAAAGAAATGTACAGAGACTGTAAAAATACAGAGTGAAAGACTCGCTAGAATGGTGGCAGCTTATCTCTGAGAAGAGATGTGACGGCTACTTACATTCGCAAGAAGATGATTACAATGAGGCTCTGAAGGCCCTTTTACAATAAACAGGAATTCCAAAAGTCTTAGACATCCAAAAACCTAACCCTAGGAGATGAAGCACCAAAAGTCATGTGGGCCCCGTTTGGGTACGTTAGTACATCAACTTCCCGGGGTCGTAACTTTTGCATACGATCTCCGTTTTAGGCGTATGATAGCTCGTTGGAAAGGTATCGTCGAGGAGATTCATTTTGGGGGCTCAATCATGCATTCATATATCATTGAGAACCTAAATATCTAAAAACCTTAATTTAGGCCCTCAAAATGGCCTCGAAAGTTAAAACCTGCTAAAAATAGTAAATTGCCAAAATTGCCAGAAAGTTGTTTTGAGCCAGTTGGAAAAGGTGGGTGGCCACCGATATACACCTGGATCAATCCTCCCTCCTTAGGAAGAAATGTTCTCCATTGCGTTGATTTCCCAGGGGAGAAGGAAAAGCGTTTGTTGAATCTGCATCTTGGTGAGCTGCTTGTCTTGCTGGAAACATCGCGCTACTCAGTTTGTGGAAGTCTATCAAGAACCTATTGAGGTTGAGGTTGTTCAACAAGTCGAGATACATGAGAGGAAGGTGTGCATAAGAAATCTTTGTGCTTTGTTGCAACCTTGTCAACCTGCTTTTGTTGGATAGAAGGTGCTTGGGGAAAGGCTGTAGTGGTTGCAGTATCTTTTTGTTCTCCTTTTGAATAGATTGTGAAGAAGCTGAATTTTGCAGTATGAGATACTACCTTGCGACACTTTTTACGTTGAACAATAGTTGGAAATACCTCTGGTATTCTATAGAGATGACCCCCCAAAGTAACAATGACACTATGGGGTCGAGACTCATAAACAACATGGCGCTTCCACATATATGGTTGGCCCAAGAGAACGTCACAGACATCCAGTGGGGCAACATCACATAATACCTCATCCTTGAAGAGTTGGATGGCGTATGACAATCGACATTGTTGGATGACACGAAGATCTCGTCCTTGGCGAAGCCACCCGATGTTGTATGGTTGCGGGTGTGGTGTTGTCGACAATACCAACTGTTTGACGACCTTTGTTGAGATGAGGTTCTTCTGGCTTTCGCTATCAACAATAAAATGCAGAGCGGTCCCCTTCACCCACATCTGTGAATGAAAAAGGCACTCCCCCTCTTCAGGATCTGTTGGTTCTTCTGGTTGAATTATTGCGGTCGTGACAATAGCAGTGGGGTCTGCGTCAATGATCTATCCTTTACCAGTATTTTCAGAATCAGATTCTGAATCAGGGTTCAGCTCCTTGTCTTTGATCTCGGCCACCAATTAATGTTTTGAGCAACATTCATCGGTGTTGTGACAGGGGATTTTGTGGAAATCACACCATTTTCCGGTGTCCTTCTTTGTCTTCCCGTGACCCTTCTTTTCCTATGTCTTGGACTGGTTTTTGGGAGACTGTTTGTTAGGGCCGTCTTTGTCATACTTTGGTTGTTGCAGATTTGTAGACTCGAATTCCCATTTGTTCTGGTGCTTAAATTTCTGCTCAATTTTAATAGCATATCGATAAGCAGCACTGAGTGATGAGATGTCTAGAAAATCCATTTCAGTCTGGATGTATCTATGTAGAGCCCCACGGTATTTCATAACCAAATGTCACTCGGAGTCTTTGATACCCAAATTGGTGCGCAAGGTATGGAAGGTATTGGTGAACTCCAGAACTTCTTGGCCCCTCTCTTGCTGCAATGTGGTCCAGCTCATGTACTGGTCCTCATAGTTGCCAACAGGGTAATACTGTTCTTTTACCGCATCCACAAAAAAATCCCAAGTGGGATCGGCCCCATATATTCCAGACTCCTCTATGGAACTTTGCTTCCAATAAGTTTCCCACCAATGTTTGACATGAGGGAGAGATTTAAGGAGTGCGAAGGTGATCTTTTCTTTGTTGGAAAAGTTGTGAATAGAGAAATAACCTTCTAGCAGAGTTAACCATTTTTCTAGGGCTTCTGCATCTATATTTCCTTCAAATACAGGAATATCAAAATTAAATTGTACCTTGAAAGGTGAGGTGCCTCCAAAGTGGTCGCTTGATGAAGATGTGCCTGATGCTATCGGCGGGCGTTTAAGGATGTGGGCAAAATTCTCCATCATTTTGTCCCTCTGTCGTGTGAGATCTTGCTCAAGCAACAGATTGATAGGATCGTCTGCTCCGTCGATTTTCTTTTCTTCCGCCATTGAGGGTTTCTTGGGTGTGTGAGAGAAATTGTCTTCAAGAGAGACAAGCTAGAGACCCAACTTTCTATACTCAGACCTCATCAGGGACATGCACTGAAAAAAAAACGATCAAGAGCAGCCTGCTCTGATACCATTGATCTGGATTATTTTCGGCACGAAATGAGAGCGGAGATATAATAAAGAAATGCACAGAGATATTGTAGATATTCAATAACATAACATAAATGTATCAGAGATGCAACCATAAACATAGATATACAGTAATATACGATTTCTATTAATCAAAGAAATGTACAGAGACTGTAAAAATACAGAGTGAAAGACTCGCTAGAATGGTGGCAGCTTATCTCTGAGAAGAGATGTGACAGCTACTCGCATTTGCAAGAAGATGATTACAATGAGGCTCTGAAGGCCCTTTTACAATAAACGGGAATGCCAAAATTCCTAGACATCCAAAAACCTAATCCTAGGAGATGAAGCGCCAAAAGTCATGTGGACCCCGTTTGGGTAAGTTAGTACATCAACTTCACGGGGTCGTAACTTTTGCATACGATCTCCGTTTTAGGCGTATGATAGCTCGTTGGAAAGGTATTGTCGGGGAGATTAATTTTGGGGGCTCAATATGCCTTCGGCTATCATTGATAACCTTAATCTAGAAAAACCTTCATTTAGGCCCTCAAAATGGCCGCGGAAGTTAAAACCTGCTAAAAATAGTAAATTGCCAAAATTGTCAGAAAGTTGTTTTGAGCCAGTTGGAAAAGGTGGGTGGCCACCGATATCCATGTGGATCACCAAACCACTACCTCAGTGGGATCTACAATACCTTGGCCATTGGTTCCAAGGCCTCCTCCTTCGTATCCCATTTTTCTCATCAACCTTAAGTCGATGCAAGAAGCATGATGTTCAAGGATTTCAAAAGAATCATCAGCATTGATAAAGAAAGGAACTACACATGGTTTATTTACCTCCACCTCAGAATGGTACTCTTGGTATACTTCTTGAGATGTGTCCAGTTGTTCCTGGTGAGAAGGATCAGTGGAAGATGCTTCTAGGAATCCTCCTTGGTTTCTAGATGCATGTAGGTCATCTTCATTTGCTTGAAAGAGTGTGCATGCATTTGCACTGTCATGCTCACTCCCATAACTGGTGAAGTTTCCATGGTCACAAAATGGTCTTATCATCATCTCATTCATAGAGCCTTCCCCTGTTTGCATCTTCATGGCTTGCAACTGCTCTTGCAACCTTTGTTTCTCTTCTTCTGCAACATGGAACAATGTCTTCAATCCAACATTCTCTACTTGAATCATTTGGTTAAGCTCTTGAAGCTCGTCGAACCACAACGGTTTTGGTGACCTTGCCATCCTTAGCTTCAATACCTGCAATCGGTATAAAGCTTGCTCTGGTACCACATGATCTGAACCCGGGGGTGATTAGTTTCAAATAATTGATTGATTTTGTCACTCCTTCAAAGGGTCAGTTATAGATAATTTTAGTTGAGAGATTTGCAATTAAAGGTAAAGTTAAAGTCTTATAAGATTGAATCTAAAGTGAATACAACATCAGTTTTTCTTATGTGTTATATGTCATTCTTGCATTTAATATCCTATGTGCGGAAATTCATAGAAAAGTGTTGTTGGGAAATTATACCCTACGGACTAACAAGCTAGGGTTTAAACTTGCATGCAGATCATGACCCTTAAGAAATTACTTTTAACCTTCTACCCCAAATCTAAAACCCTTTTTCACATTCACACATGGGAAGAACCCACTAACCTTTTTATCGACGGTTGGTGTAGATCCTCCGTTGAGCTTTATCCCGTTGCTTCTATTGCTCCTTCCACAAAGCGGTCCTGCAATCAAGACAAAACTACACATGCATGCTATTGTTATACTAGAGGATTAGAGATTAAACATAAATCAAATGAAAACACATAAGACTCGTGCATTTGGGACGGGAAAAGTATCTTTTTATTAATCTCAAGATGAATCAACTTACAATGATTATAGAGACCGGCCACCGTTCCTTGATCCTGATCCTGGGCTCCTCCTCTTCTTTGTCCTCCAACTGCTTTGCTTGAATTCTCCTAAAGCTTGAGGAAAGGCTAAAGGGTTGGGACAAAATGGATTCGGCAATTGGGCAGAGTTTCTTTGCTATGATTTTTTCCTCCTTGAATAGTACCCCTAACCCTTCTTTTATAGGCTAGAAGGAGCTACGGTTTTAGATGAACTCTCGGCCATGCATGGCTAGGAGTTCCAGTTAACTGACCCAAAGCTTTTCGTCCCGGCGGAAACTTTCCTGATTTTTTGCTTTGTTAGGTAAATGCGGGTTGTAGTGGGCTAACCTGCGTTCCAACGCGTGCAGTAGAAGGTTAGCAAGCGTTCCAACTCCTAGTGTTAGGTTAGGGCACAGGTTGCTTATTTTCAGTGGTTTTTCAGGGTTTTATTCAGCATGGCTTTGGCAAGGAAAAGACATGAGTTGGCCTGATGCCAGGTAAGCCTGTGTGGTGCATTTTAGGGTTATAACAGATACCCCTTAATGTGTGAGGTTAGAAGAGCATCTGATGGCCGAAATACATTACCAATTCGTTACCAATCTGTACTGATATGTTGAATGAGTGAGCCCAGGAGTCAGGAATCAGGAGGTGTCGTCTGCAAAAAATATCAAATGTCTCACCGAGGCGGGCATACCCATGCTCGGGATAAATCAGAACCATGGCTACCAATCAAATACACTGTAGATCCATGTCAAATAACTAATAAGAGTAGCCGTGAACAATACACAGCGGAGCTACATCTCGAAATCAGAAAGATATACATAGAAAGTATCCATCTCTCAAAAGCTGATGCGGCCTGATGGCTATACTTCAGAGCGCGAGCAACAACTTCAAAATCTTCTAAACTCGGGTAAGAGTGTAATGTGAGTGTACGACTGCACTACCCAGAGGTCTTCGACAGCTCGTCGGTTGTGGACTTGATAAGCTTGATGATCGAACTGAAGGCTTCAGTGATTTCGAACAAAGATTTGATTGGACGTTCAGGATGGTCGGGTATGCGGACAAGAGACATATTGCAGAGGGGCCGACTCAGGATAAGTAACAAACTTCCCTTGGACAATAGCACGACAAGTGATAAGACTCAGGTAGCATATTTGTTAATCATATGTCTACAAAGCAGGAGGCAACGCAAACTCTCCATATGTTTGGAAGAGTAACCAAACGGTGGAGGACACAACTCAATATAACGAGCAAAGATTCCTAAGGTCGTACTACTTCCCAAAGTCTGACGAATCAAACGGGAAGATGTGCTTTATCCAAGGGAGACTCATAATGTTGCCAATAAAGAAAATACTTTTCCCATCCTCTTTTTGGGGTATATTTGTTTTTTTTGTTCTTTTTGTTGATTTGTAAAGAATAAAAGAATATTACGTTACAGTGGAGGAACGAGCACAGCAAACATACAAGCTCAAGGCACAAGGACAAGACTGATGTTCTAGGAAATAATACTCGGGAAAAATCCTCCAGTGGCCAACGGTGTTAAGACGCAAAAGCAAATTGTTACTAGGCTGATGGGTAAAGGATGCAAATGCGGTTGATAGAACACACAATGGTAACGTCCTTCGATGTAAGTTTAACGAGCCCAGAGAAGGGAAGCTCGGTGGTTTTTCATATTTAGAGAGTCTGAAAAAGCATAAAAGGAAACTCCATTG
>ML785040.1:269908-281147 GCA_009831015.1 Picea engelmannii | reverse complement strand
GTTTCTTTTTCGTAGATTTAGTCCCTCAGGCCCGAAAAAGGAATAAAATTATACCTGAGGATACTCTTCTAAAGAATGGACATTCAATAGAGTATTCCTTTGTTCGTACAGTTGACCGTCCGGACCGAAAAAGGGGTAAACTACCGCCGGACAGATGTGACTTCAAATTTCAGTTTAACGAGCGTGAAAGGTCGCAAGATCGCTCGGCAATCTTTTCATGTTTAAAGGGTCTGAAAAGGGCTTAAAAGGAGACCCGTTTAAGGAATGTTCTTCTGGACCAATTTAACGAGTGTGAAGAAACAAGGTCACTCGGCAATCTTTTCATCTTTAAGTAGTCTGAAAAGGGCTTAAAGAAGACTCCATAATGGTTACTTTTCTCAGTTAATCCGGATGAGATCGAAAAGCATAAATACAGTCTCGTCGGATGTTTCTTTTGGGTCTCAAGCGAGCTTGAAAAACAACAAAGGTATCCCATGATCGACACTTTGTGGGTCGATGTCAGGTATCGCTTCGTAAGACCAGGAAAAAACGTCGCGAAATTCTTTGAAAAGATCCGTGTAAATCTGAATCTCTTCGGGGGAGCAATCCGCTCCGACGAAGACATTCTCCACGACGCTAGGGTTTCAGGAGATATTGATAGGTATAGTGGCAGCGACAGTCGCCATATTTCCCTTAGCATAAATTTCTTGTGTAGCTAAGAGGTTAATGGGACATGGTTGATCTCCCGTCATGGTGATAATGAATTCTCCTGCCTCGATTCGGTGTAACTCTGGGAGGAAGTATGATCTGTGATGAAGATCTTCCCAAGGTCTGTCCGGACTAGTCATTGCTTCGATTACAGCTTCATCATAAGGCAAGAATAAGTCTAACGAATCGGTGGTAGCAAGAGAATCCTAAGCCCAGATAGGCTCCGTAAGTGGATCCAACTCTTGTGCGGTAGTCGGATCGAGAGTAGCTAAAGTTTGCTGGACTAGAGAGTATGCTACTTCAGCGGCCGACAAGGGCATGGACATGCCAACGTGCCCTGTCTCATCCATCATGGCTGATGGGGAAGGAAGAATCCACGGATCCTGAAAGTAAGTCGTGCGGAACGACGAAACATGGAAAATCTCCGCCTTGTGGTGAGTTGATATAAACTTGACATCGCCATGAGGAGGTGGGTAATCAAAAGTACCCATGAAAGATGGGCACAAACCAACTCCTACGTTAACGACACCGGCTTGAGGATTATCTACCATGGGAACCGTGGATGCCCCCAAGGCTGGGTCAGGCCGAGAGAAAGACAACTGATCTATGGTCACTATCCGACCTTCATGTGGAAATAGGAGGACTCGGAAAATGGTAGCGACCACTGCTTGCATTGCATAAGTACAACTATGACCTAACAATAGATTGTAGTCGATGGGGGCATCGACTACCTCTACTTCGATGCACACGGTCTTTCCCCCTAACTGCATAGGGAAAGAAAGAATGATGCCATGTGGTCGGAAAGAATGACCGTCGAACGCGGTAAGGAGAGTAGGTGACGGAGACAACTCAGGTTGACCAATGGCTTTCCAACATGCTAACGACATAACGCAAGTCGAAGCGCCCTCGTCTACCACCATGCAGAAGATATTCCGTGTAAAATTTTTCATGGGGTGAGCCACTACTATCTGAAACGCGAAATGGTAAGGTAAACGAGGTTTCAAGTCAGTCGTATCTAACATGATGGTGCCCGGGTTACAAGTCTCAATAGAGCCTAAAGCAGTCAACAAGGTCTTTCACTGAGCAGGGCAACTTTGGAGGACCTCCAAAGCAGACATAGCACAAGGGGTTTCTGATAAATCTTCCACCATAGAGTAGTTCTGGGCGGCCCTTGCGTTTGGGTTGTGCGAAGCGCGCTTGAACGCACCTTTTGGAATGTGTGTCATCGTTTCACCCAACGTCTTCTCGATCTGTAGAGGAAGATATGGGATCTCAGCTTCTTTGCCTTTCTCAGGGGCGCTTGGTTTGCTATAGTCGTGTTCTCTAGTCGTTATGAAAGAATCACTTTTAACCATATATACGTTCGCGGAAGATGAATTTTTTGGAGGAGGGAAGTTTTCCTGGCTGCCCCCTTTGCCACTCGCAGAGGCTTGAGTTAAATTTTTCCCATGATGAAAGGGATTAGTCAACACGGCTTGATGTTGCTGTGTGATAAACTTCTGGGCCTCCGCAAGTCGAGGGCATAGATGGGTCGGGTGGTCTTCCGCACATAAGTTGCACGGATACCTTGCCTTCCTCTTTTCTATGGTGCCCTTGCCAGCATTATCAGTTGGCTTTTTATCCCCCTTACCCCTCTTGCGTTGTTTCTTCTTCCCTTCAGGCTGCTGGTTGGCCTTTGGGTTAGTCGTCTGCACGGAGTGTACTTCCGACGTTTGGGTAGGAGGAGCAGCCAAAGAAGTAGTCTGGCTGGCCGCTGAGTGTTGTATAGATAACTGCTGCAATTGTTTCATCAATTGCTCAGCGGGCTTGGTTTGTGCCGAACCAACGATACCGTCAGCATGTGGTCCGGCTCTCTGTCTGGTTTTGTCCAGAATCGATCGTGGTGCATCCGACAGGATGTTGTATAATAGACCAGACTAAGAATATATAAGCTCAAACTGTTGATCCCTCATGATGGCATCTTCCTCGGAGAAAACCCCTAAAGTTGCGACGTCTTTGGATAACTGCGGAACTAAAGACTTAAGGAACCACTCAAGCAGGAATGTTGGTGGGACGGGTACCTTGATAAGACTCTTTCGGCGTCGCCACTCTCGAATATGATCCAAGATATGGTCCATTGTCGTCTACTCGAAATTGGCTAGCAACTCTGTGCCGACGTCATATCTCACAGGTAACTGGAAATGGTTGAGGAAGGCCATCGCCAGTTCGCCAAAAGAAGAATATCATGAGTGGTCAAGATCGATGTACCATTTCGCGGCACTCCCTATAAGAGTGCGTTGAAACAATCGCAACTGGATGGAGTCATCTTTCAGTGAGTTCGATGAACACCAAAGATGAAAAGTAGTCACGTGATCACCTGGATCTTTGTTAGGCTTGGCCTCGAATTTTGGAATATCCGAAGGAAACTTTGTTGGCATAGGAGGCCAACGTGGATCGTGACAGATGGGATCATTTAACAACCGTGTCAAATCTGGAAAGTGTAACGTCGCCAAGAATGGTAGTTTTGGTTGCTGCTGATAGCCTGGATAAAGGGGTCCTGGAGTTTGACTGGCAACAGGTTGCCAGGAAAAGTTTGGTTGCTGGTCGGGGTTTTGGTAGAAACCATGGCCCTGACCAGCGTAAGGTTTTTGCATCTGAGGAAACATCATTGGCTGATTCCCCATGAAGGACATAGGATGTTGGGCGTTCATCGTGTTCGGCGGACTTTGGGAAGGATTACCCCATGCCGGTCCTGACGGGAGAGGCATAGAAGTCTGTATGGGGTTCCATTGATTGTGGAAAGAATTACCCCAGATCGGCATTCCAGAGGAAGGAACGGATCCTTGTCCTGAGTTCCAAGGTCCTGGTATATGTGCCCCCAGCGTGGGAATAGTACCCTGTGTCGGTGTAGACTGTCCAAAAATGGGTGTGCCCCTAGCTGGGAAAGCAGCGGATGCGAAATTGTTATTACCAAACATCACGTTCCAAACAAACGGTGATGAACCTACCGGCTGATTTTGCGCAGGTGTTCCTTGACTCCCTGCTCCAAATGGACTTGTGTGTGTAGGTTGCCCGGCAGACTGCTGATGCGGACCACCAAGCGAAGGGGACGAAGGAGGGATGTGACCTCCAGCGTAAGGAAAAGCGTTGAAAGGGGCAGGAATGCCCCCAAGTTGACCTTGCAGGGGAGCGTTAGAGCTCCCTGCCCCCAGACCCAAAGTCTGTAAAGTGGAGTAAGTGACTACAGGGCTTGTACCCGAACTAGGCATACCGTATGAAAACGGAGCGCCTGTCGCACTAGGTGTGTAAGGAGGTGTGGCCTCCGCGATAGATGGGGTCAGTCCACTATGCGACGTAGTTTCGGCCGAGACCGTGGTGGCCCGAACCGCCGACAAAGGAAAGTTAGGATAAGCTTCTCCTGTGGTAGCAACAGTGATGGGAATGGAAGAGTTCCCGAAGGAAGTAGCAGCGTCTGTTGCCATAGTTGTATGTGGCACTGACAGGAATTTGGTAAATTGGACTGGTACAATAACCGGTGTCCAGATATCAGTGTTGGAGGTTTCAACCAATCCAAGATTGCCGGTCGATTCCTTGGGACGTTGTTTGGGCTCAAAAGCCCTGGTTGCTTCGAAAGACCCTTGATGGTCCAGCTTCCGCCTCAGTGGTGGCGGGGGTGGCTCCAGTATAATCGGCGGCAGGCCTAGAAGCCTTCGTGACCGGCGGAGCTCTGAATCCTCCACTGTGTGAGAAGATTCATGACACGCTAAGGTATTCTACATGAACAAACAGTAACACTCGCTAAAAGAAAGCCCCTAGAAGATAGATCAAGCAAGAACTAAACTAGTTGGAAGAACAGTTACAACAACCAACACTAGAGAAAATTACTGGTGCAAGTGCAACTCGAATACGGAAGCACCCTCCAGGTATACTCTACAAAGCATGGCCCGATGTCTGTCCTAGGTACCGTGGTATACCCCCGCAGTCACCCGTGTATGTCCCTAGAAAAGATTGGCAACTAGTTTACCAGCACATGAACAGTTATCAGGCGGGTACACTCGATAGTTGGGTAGACCACAATGAGCAGGGTATCAAGCCCGAAACCTGTCAAGGGTATCGAGAGAAAATGGTCTGGAAGACAAATGAGGACCTCGAACGGATTCGAGACCCACGAAGCTCCGTGGCAAATGCAAACGACGGAATCCCTTAACAAATCCTCGATATGTGTTCTCCACAACGCTCGGTCCAGCTTTGGATGGGTTATCTCCGCTACCTTTCCTTACGCGACCTCGTGTTTAGCCCCTGTGTTAGAGGGGGGTCCTGAATAACTTTCCGTAACTGGATTTCTACACTCCCTATTGACAGACTCCAATGTTTGTTTTGGGTGGCCTTGGAGAATTTACTCTCCAACCTATTCCAAGGCCCTAGTCCTGAGCTAGTGCATGCACCCTATAAACAAAAAGTCTACTTGATTTTACTTAGCGTTGTTTTTAATGGGATTTTTAAGTCACAAGGTATGAAAGTGAAACTGATGGTGTGTAAAAAGACTCAAAGCAAAATGAACAAGAAGTGCTTGGAAACAAAACTTTTACTAAAATACAAAACCAACAACTTTTAACAAAATAACTTCTTTTCTTTTCAAAATTACTAAGATTTCATGCAGTAAATATGAAGGACTTTCCCTCAGATCTGCGAGCTACTTATACTTGAAATGCACTGCAAAAACTTATGCAAAAAGACTTCTTTCCTAGCTACTGATGCAACAACACAATCTTCAAATCAAGAAGAAAATGAAACAAGAAATTTTTTATTTTATTTTATTGCAAAATAACGCAACAAGGAAAAATGATGACAAGAACAAAACCAAGAGAATGAAAAGAAAACTCTGGCTTAAAGCGCAGATCGCAAAAAGAATCAGAGCACAAAAGGCGAAAAAAGCAATCAAGACAGCACCRATTCTAACACTTGTTGTTCACGTTCAAACGGTCACCAGGTGAGAAAATAGAGAGCGCTTTCATACCCTGTTGGGTTTAGCAGGGCAGAACAGTTGTGGCAGCATAGGGTTAAAGAAACAAAACAAACTACAATCTAACATGAACTGTAAACAAATAAAACTGCGAAAAAGAAACAACAAACATCAAACACAAAACACAGGTGTCACCAATGGTTTCAGGCTGTTGTATTAATGAAACCGGAGCACGCTGAAGGAAGAGACCAGAGGTTCCTTCTCACTCCAATGGAAGGCTCTTTGGGGCCCTCACACAATTTTCTTTCCTTACAAATGAGAAGAACTGAGCATGGCAGTGAAAGAACTCTCGGTGATGCAGCTGATGGATTGCTTGTTAAAGGACGAGCCCTTAAACCATCTGAACAGCATAACAGTGCTTAGAATTCCTTGCCAAAACAGTGTATCCTCACGGATTTTTATAGCAACTCCTCAGGCGGTCACGTAACCTTCTCAAAGTGTGAACAGGGACCCTTTTAGGGTTTACTTAGGTCATTAACTCGCCGATTTTGCAGATCCGGATCTGATTTGATAGTCAAATCAACTTGGGAGCCGGTCCGTAAGCGGTTAGGAGGCCGAACTATTCAATTAATGCGTCGTATTAGCAGATGCGAGGGTTTTTGTGTTGACAGACGCATGTCGAGCGCGCATGAGCGAATTACACGTTTTTGTCCCGCGCATGCGCGCGCGCACCAAACTGCTATAAAGCGCCCTTCAATTTTTGGTTACTTTGTATAGTTTTTGACCCTTCTGGAATGCTGTGAAACTAATTCAGTGCCATGAATGACTTTACTGTTGTTTTGATGATGCAGAGTTCTTGTCGCCATGTGCAAACAAAATTTCAGTGATAACAGATGCCCCCTGATGGATGAGGTTAGGAGCATACGTATAGCCGAAATCCATCAATGTTTCTTCTACTGAGAATGTTGTTTGTAAGGGAAAGAAATAGTGGGACCGTTCGGAGCGAACCGTTGGAGAAAAAAGGAACCGGTGTCTCGACCTTCTGAGGGACGTGCAGAACAAATATACAACTGTGTACAAACGAGGCGGGCATGCCCCATGCTCATGTGATGTAACTCTGAAAAAAGATGACGGAAGTGTTGGTGTAGATAACTGCAGCGCCCTCGGGGGCGGTAATGATAAAGGCAGAAGACAATTCTGCAAAGGACCATACTCTGAATAACAGGCAATGATCGTTGTAATAAGCAGCGACGATGATGTGGGCATTGATGGCCCTACCAAGTTCAGAGGTCTTCGGCAAATGACAAAAAATAACTGCAATAGTCGCAAAGTAAGACCCACCGTAACATGAGAGAGTGTTGGCGTCGAATGTTATGGGGGCCAATGACAGCAGGGAGCAATGGTGTTTCACCTTGTCTCGTCCGAGATCTCTCATTAAAATAGAGAATGAGAATCAAGATACTATCGCCCTTCTGGAAAAGTGTGTTTATGTCGACAAAAGGGGGACGTGACTCCCAGAAGCAAAAGGGTGCTCCGTGGAATCTACTAAGGTGAGGAAGTGGCAGAGGTACATGGACGAAGTCAAGAAGTGGGATGACTCAAGACTGCCCTTGGTTGGAGGATATATAAGAGAAACAGTGGCCGCAACCGTGTGACAAGGTCAAGTGTCAGGGGGACGACAAGACCGGTGCTAAGTTGTGCCAGAGGCGGGACAAGGTGAACAAATTCAGAGGGTAGAGGTAACTGACCTGTGGGGTACTCTGAAGATATGGACGATGCCGGCAAGGGTAAATGATAAATACTGCTCCAATCCAAGGGTGACATGGGTTGCGTCTGGCCAAAAGAAAGCAAGTCGCCAACGGTGACGACAAAGGATGTAATGACTGAAGGTAAAGGTGTTTGTACAATAAATAATAAATAATAAATAATTTTTGGGGATAAATGTACAAATACAGAAATGGGTGCCCCAGTGTGAAATGTGTGCCCCAGGGAGGGCAGAATTGTCTTTGAGAAACTGATGAAGGGTGGGGGCCCCATTGGTGGGTTTCTGTATGAGGTAAGTGAAATGAAGATAGGTTCGCAGATGGGAAAACTGATGGTGGATGAAATGGTGGGTTCATGATCCTGCGGAGGTGCAGGTAAAAAAGAACATAACCATAAAGCGATGACTTGGGAGTCCATATGGGAAGCTAGCAAAATGAGGAGAAGAAGTATGTGGTTGATTCGCAACATGATGTAAGACTACCGGGACTCCCATCCCTAAAGGGTGATGAAGAACAGCATGAATGTCATAAGTGCAAAAAGGTGCTATGAATGGGACAACTCATGTGGGTGAGAATGCTACCGTATTACAGTACCGAAGGTGCAAATGAAAGTGTGGGTACTGCAGAGCCGGGAATAAGGATCCTAAAGGCCAAAATCAGAGGGTGTGACTGGGCAATGTAAATGCAATACAGTGGGATAGACTACATGCCAGTGTTGAATATATACCTGAAGGGAGGATGTCGATGACCAATGAGCAAGTACCTGCACACAGAACAACCAAATACCCAAAGTGAACAATATCTGAAGAGTATCAAAGATATGAGCTTGTATTGGACAAATGTGACTATGCGCGTGCGTACCTGACCATGATATGAAAAAAAAAGGTGCCCCGGAGGCCTAGGACGAAAAGTGGCCCAAGGACAGCCGTGACGTAGGCGGCGAGATGCTGATCCCGTGGCTGAAGACGGTTTGTCAAATGGACACCGTAGGCTCCCAGAATGTTGAGTGGAAGTTTGGAAAAAGGCCTATATATAGCTGTAGGGCCCACATTGCCACCTCATTCGTACCTGCTGCTACAGTGAGTTTTCGAGCAGATTCGGAGGAGATTGAGTGATTCAGGGAGCACGAGGTACCCGATTCACAGCGTGCGAGTTTCAGGTTAGTGGTCTGAACATCCTGCATAGCTATAGGTTTCCAATTTTTGGGCAGGGTGGGTACGGGGGGTCGTACGGGAGTTTTAGGGGGGTTTTGGGTAGAGGGTGGGCCCCAATGCGCGGGCAACTCAGTCGAAGGTGCGCATGAGTGCGCGCTTGTGTACTGAATACGCGCACATTAATGCGCGTGTGTAGGAAATTAAGGCGCGCCCTAGGGGCGCGCCTGTGGGGTAAACAGGTGTGCATGGGTGCGCGCCTGTGGGGTGAACAGGTGCGCTCATGAGCGCGCCTGTGGGTATGACAGGCGCACTCTAGAGCGCACCTGTTTGGTGAACAGGCGCGCTCACGAGCGGGCCTATGGGAAAAACAGTCGCGTGAACATGCACGCCTGTATAGTCAACAGGTGTGCATGTGTGCGCGCTTGTGGGTGGTAAAACCGCGCCTTAGAGACAAGGTTTGAGGGTGAAAAATTAGCTTATTTTGATGTATTGGATGATTGCCTAAGCTAATATAGGACTCTGGGCTGTGTGCAGGTAGCGAGCAGTGATCATGGATGTGCAGTGGCGTGAGCGGGACTAGTCACAACTATGGGAGGCTGTGACCAATGCACCGCTGGCAGTTCGGGTAGCAGTTCGAGCGGCTTTAGCAACCAGTGGGTTGCTAAAGTTCTTTGAGTGCCCGTTGATACGGGCACAGGAGTATTTACTCCAGTTTTTTATTGAGATGTGGAGCCCGGCTCAGCACTGCTTCCTCGTGCGAGGAGAGCAGATCGCCTTCACTGCGGTGGAGGACATATATTTTTTGACTGGGCTCCCTTTTCGGGGAACACCATTGCCGGAAGATCCTGTGATGCCGAGAGACACTCCTCTGCAGACCGTCGCCGAGCGATAATGCTCAGGCAAGGACTACATGACCGGGACATCGGTGAGCATCAGTGGGATAGATGCCCTGCTGCATCGTTGCATAGCTGCGATGATAGTTCGGGTGTATGGGTCCCAAGCGCCCCACCGTATTAGTGGTGGTGAGCTGATTTTGATGGAGAGGGTGGTGGTGGGCCGTGAGCGATTCACCTGGGGTCTGACCGTACATGCGCGGATGATCGCGCAGCTGGACCGTTGTCGGTCTACAGGCACCGGGGCGTTTTCATTTGGCTCCATTCTGGTAGCCTTTTTCTTGGAGAGGGTGCCGATGTTGCGCCCGAGGGTGTTGCTAGAGGTACCTGGGGTACGAGAGCCGCACTTGAGGCGGTGGTCACAGATTTTGATTCTCCACGGCGGTGGCGAAGGTGGGCACTATTTTACTGCGCAGGTGGCACAGATATGGCGGCAGATGCCGCAGGTGATGCTGCAGTTCCCCTATGCTGGGGTGGACTTCCGGGGGGACCCGGACATGGTATTGCCTCTTGGGGAGGTTTTTTATCACAGAGGTAGATTTGAATTTATATGTTTTTTATTTATGTTGTGATTTTGCTATATCAGGTTATGATGTATAGACACTGATATGATCTGTTGTTGTTTGTTTGGTGCATGTGCAGATTTGGCACCTCGCAGGCATGAGGTGGAGTTATACAGACCGTCGGTGCAGCTAGAGGTGAGGCCACCACGTGGAGAGAGACGCGGAAGGGATGAGGCTGCGGGGCGACCTGCAGATCCCGGGAGACCGGCGAGGAGGCATCGTTTTGACGACCCTGGTGCGGGGCCATCTCATGCTCCTCCGGCGGCATCCGGAGGGGAGTCGGATGATATATTCCGTCATTTTGAGACGGTGTTTTGGGACGTGCCTGAGAGCGTGTGGATCCGTATCCAGGACGAGGAGTTCCTGGAGCAGTGCATCGGGTTGCCGCAACCATGGTGGTCGATCATGCGACGAGCAGTTGTGCTCGCCGCCATGACTAGTGGACGCCTGCCGCCTGAGCAGGGGGGTCCTATAGGTGCTCCACCACCACCGCCTGGGGCAGGTAGGGGTGGGCCACCACCTCCTCCTGAGGGAGGGGCAGCTGGGGGTGCGATAGAGGCCCCCTGATGTATATTTGTAGACCTTTTTTGACTATATAGGCTGGTGAGCCATTTTTTGTACCGATATGTGGAACAGGCCTGCGGGCAAATGTATTTTTGTTGTATGTAAACATTTGGATGGCCTGAGAGGCCCACGTATATATATATGAGTATACATGTTTTTGAGATCCAAATGATGTTTACATGTGTTTTTGTTTTTTATGATGATGATGTCTATTTTTCTTATATACTGTGACAGGATGTATGAGATGTTTATGTATGCGTAGCTTGATGTGATATATGCCAATCTAATACCATGTTAGCTATTTCATCTGTTGTTTGATTTAATTCTCGTGGAATATGTGTAAATGTAATGGAATCAAAATGTCGAGATAATAATCTAACCTGCAGGTATTTGCGAAAGAGGCACGGATCGCGTACACGGTACTCATTGTTGAGCTGGAGAACGACTAGCTGGGAGTCGAGGAAAATGATAAGGTGATGAATATGATGATGCTGGGCGTCGGTCCGGAGGCCAATGACAGCAGTGTATTCGGCTTGGTTGTTGGTTGCTGGTCCCAAACATATGCCGCTTGAATGTAGCATTTCATGTGATGGGGTGTAGAGAGCCCAAGCAGCCGAAGCGAGATTTTGTGTCCACCGGCTGGCGTCGTCGGCGTAACCAATGTGGTAAGCTG
>ML785040.1:212913-256859 GCA_009831015.1 Picea engelmannii | reverse complement strand
CAAGATGAATCAACTTACAATGATTATAGAGACCGGCCACCGTTCCTTGATCCTGATCCTGGGCTCCTCCTCTTCTTTGTCCTCCAACTGCCTTGCTTGAATTCTCCTAAAGCTTGAGGAAAGGCTAAAGGGTTGGGACAAAATGGATTCGGCAATTGGGCAGAGTTTCTTTGCTATGATTTTTTCCTCCTTGAATAGTACCCCTACCCCTTCTTTTATAGGCTAGAAGGAGCTAGGGTTTTAGATGAACTCTCAGCCATGCATGGCTAGGAGTTCCAGTTAACTAACCCAAAGCTTTTCGTCTCGGCGGAAACTTTCCTGATTTTTTGCTTTGTTAGGTAAACGTAGGCTGTAGTGGGCTAGCCCGCATTCCAACGCGTGCAGTAGAAGGTCAGCAAGCGTTCCAACGCGCCCAGTGTTAGGTTAGGGTGCGGGTTTCTTATTTTCAGTGGTTTTTCAGGGTTTTATTCAGCATGGCTTTGGCAAGGAAAAGACATGAGTTGGCCTGATGCCAGGTAAGCCCGTGTGGTGCATTTTAGGGTTATAACAAAAAGAAACATAAGAACATAAGATACATAATGGATATGACACTTCCCTTGATAAAGGAGTTCACCCGATGTGGGCTACGTCTCTGGATCATGCTCCAAAGACTAACCACTTTATTCTCCTCCATGTAATGATGTCTCTCCTTTACAAATTGTAAGGCCAAAGTCCCTTTTCAGTGATGGCAACAAGAGATCAGAATCTGATCAGGAATGTATACAAGCTTCACAAGTTATCATGCTCATGACGCATCCATGATGTTGACATGGACATCATTCCCACATACTCAATACATAAAAAGAGGAAGAATAAAAGATGACCCCCATCATCATGGAGCCATAAAGTTCCTTAGATCTGTTGTTCATATCCAATCATATTTATGCAACCCATACAAATATCCTGAACTATGAGATTTATAACTGCTTCATTGGCCACTTATCATGCAAGTGCCACAATTTATCTGTCACATTTAACTGATTGGTTTGGTGTGGAAGAAGAGAAGAAAAGAAGAAATAGAAGGAATAAGATGATCTTGTTGCCTTGTTGCAGCCTCTCCATGCTCCTTCAGACCTGTAACACACATCCTATGCTGCAACATTTAATGACAAAACAACATAATGAAAAGCATGCTTACATTGGCTTCTCCAGAGCTTATCTTGTTGATCTAAAGCTCTACTGCAAAAACAGACCTTGCCATTGGATTTGCATTGCTGAATTACCTAAAAATGACTGTCAAATCGTCTCCATTGGACACAGGCACCCTCAGGCCTCCTCTGGGCTTCTGTCTCGATTTGTGTGCAACTCTACAATTAATGCATCAGACTGCATCAAAATATGTGTCATTGTACGGCCTCGTAGGAACTAGGCGTGTGCTTCTTTCCCCTTGTGCATTGAGCAAGCATCTTTTAATAAAAGGTTTGGGTGGAGTTACCAAATGGGTGGTTAGCCCAATTGGTTGGCGAATTTGTAATAAAGGTAAGTGGTTGGGGAGGTCTCGGGGTCAAGTCCACGGGCCTCCCCTTTTGGCACCCATTCCAGCGATTAACCAAAGCATTATATAAAAAACTCCAACCAATTTATCCCTATGCCATACTTGGCATATCCGCTAAACACTGCGCCAAAACGATGGAAACTTTGCACGGATTTATCGAACCACTACCAGATATGGTGGACTTGCCGCCAATTTTGGCAGACTGGATGGAACCACCATTAATTTTCAGTGGAGAGGTTGGTTGTTTTATTCTATTTGGCAGTGGGTCTAACTTTAGTGGGATCTCCGCCAGATATGGCAGGGTCCGCTATATCTCTTCTTTTTTTAAAATCTGGAAACATGCCCTCATTGGGCATTTCATAGGTGCCACGTGGCACCCTCTGATTGGGCCACATGGCACCCAGATATTGGCCCCTATTTTCTAGTCACCTTCCACATGGGCATGACATCATTTCCTTGTTGTACTAGTCGTACGCCACCATGTGGCGCTTTTGGAGGAAGCCACGTGTCTGTACGAATGCCACGTCAAATGTACGAACTACCATGTCATCCTACCACATCATTGTACAGACTACCACATCATCTATATGAACTTCCATGTAATATTACACGTCATCTGTACAGACTATATGGACTACCATGTGGCATGATCCGATTGGTCCACAGATCCGCCTGAAAATGCCAAAACTAGATGACACATGGCAGCCTCTGGTGCTGCCACATCATCATCATGGCATCAGCATGCAACGTGTTTCCTTCCTGCTCCCGCCACGTGTGTTTTATGAATGTTGACATCATCTATACGGATAATGACATCATCAGTACAGATGTTGACTCATCCCCTGGTGACTGGGCTAGGTTGGCCTTTGACCGCGAATATCTTTCAATCTGTAACTTTGTTTGACGAGCCATTTGCACCATTGGAAAGCATGCAACACGCTCTTCATGATCATGTCATTTTCACTGAGGTTTGGGAACTTTGAATTTTTCCTTTTCTCTACTTGTTGAGGACATTCTAGGCCTCCTAGGACACTTCTGAAACTTTTGTGATGTTCCCTAGATCCATGCGGATCATCTAGTCTCTCAGGAAGTTACGGGAATGAACTGCCACCTAGCTCAGTTAACTAGTCAACCAGTATGCAGTTAACTGACTGAAATAGAGTGTAGTGAGGAGTAGATCAAGGAATCAAGGGTAATGTGCTAGTCTGGTGATGAAGCCAAGGCAAGTGCGCATTAGCATGGTGATGAACCCAAGTTGCATGGTGAAAAAACCAATGCAGCATCTAGACTCAACTCAACTAGTCAAACTAAAGTGTCAACTGAAGAGAATAATCTCCAGGTGGAATATTCTCCCCTAAAATATAGGAGACTGGATAATGACCAATTATGACTAATAAACAAGAAAAAACCTTAGGAAAATAAATCCTGGGTGTCTATGAAGTAACTCCAACAATTTTGTGGTATTAAATAAATATCGAGACCAGTGGTAATTGGTTACATAAAAGCACTGATATGCATTTCATATGAAACACGCTGTTGAGTTTTAATATTAAACGTGTCAATGAGATTAATAATTAAAATACACCGAGAAACATTGACCTTTGATAATGCAATTATTGTTATTTTTTAATTCCATTATTTATAAAAAAAATTGCATATATCTTATATTTTGATTAGTGAATTTCGGTATGATGTTTGGATTAATTTGTTATATCATCAGATTTTGCATCTCTTCATTATAATATTTAGTCATCCATATATTTAATCAGCGATGTAACATTTCACAGTGACATTGGACAACGAAATAGAATAAATTAAAACATATTTTATTATATGAATAAGAGGGTCTTTGTCATACAAAATGAGACACTTATCGGTAATCCCTTGTCTTTCAATTGGGACACTATTTCCATTACATTAAACAAAAATATATGATTTTCATAGACAATTGTTTCAAAAAAAAATACAATTGCAGCTTGCATTGATATCCAAATATATTGGTCATCATTCTTCATTGGAACTATTGTTAGTGCTTGAGCTACTTCCATGCCTTGGGTTATTTTGTTGAATGTTTGGTTGATTGCCTCAATTGTTTTTTTCTTCTTCAAGTTCCATCTACAAACGTAAAAATAAATTGTAATAAGTCTATCTACATTGGTGAGAATAATGAAAATTGAAATAAATAATAAACATGAATGTAAATTGAAAATCAATGTACCTCCAAAGCAAGAATTGACTCATTAATCATACACATATGTTCAAAATCAAATCTCATGCCTTGTTTCAACAATTATTTTGTTGGTTCGGTTTCATACTTTGTTTCCTGCGAGTTTTATACCCCATAATAAATCATAGATTTAATAATAATAATAATAATAATAATAATCTATTTTTAAGGTCACAGCCAAACCAGACACCAAATTGGTGTATGAGACCCCCTTGTTTGTGGGACAAGGGACCCCCTCCACCCAGCTATTTGACTGGTAAAGTATACGAAGGTATACATACCCTACCCCCCTCTGGATTTCAACTTGTAACCTCTTAGGAGGAAACACAAGTTCTTAAATATTAGGCCCACTCAGGCTATTTTTGTTTCATTAGTTATAAAATGATAGAAGTAAAACAACATAGATTATACTTACAAATTCCACAATTAATTTTTGATATGCCAACATATACTCACAACCCTTAATTAACCCAATGTAAATTAATTTTTCTAATGGTTCTTCTTTGAATGTTAGTGCCTGTTTGAAGACATTCAAGGATGGTTGTTGTAAAATAACTTAAAATAAACAACAACAAAAAAACCTTAAATTGTTATAAGGAAATAACTATTACTCACAAACTTTTCTATCAACCCTTTTCTTCCTTGTCGTCCAGTTTTATGCATAGAATGAGTTCCATTTTCTTTTCTTTTCTGTAAGAGAATATTAGAAAATTAATATTTAATGTTAAATTAATTATTTGTACCTAATAGAAAAAATTAATGATTACATACATTTGAAGCACGTTGTTGTTGAGGTAGCTCCTCCTGCAATGGAACTATGTCCAATTCTTTGACCATCTTCTTGTACACTTTTTTGGACATTCCTACTGACATATTTCGTATGTCAGCTCATTGGTCCTCTGGGATTTTCATAATTTTCCTGAAAAAATAGCATTCGTTCATTGGTACTCTGGGAAAGTAAGCCTATACATTCGTTCCACTATATCCCTCATAGTTATGTAAAAAGTTTCCCTCTTTGATTAATCTCCAACACCACTCCAGATGAGCTAAGGACCAATTCATCATCATTTACATATTCTATATTAATTAATTTTTTTTTGTTATGATAACATTTTGTTCCCTTGTTGTTGGTGCCTGTAGAACATTAAACATATGTGAATTAATAGATTGTTTGAAACATTTCATCAAATATTCTTAAGTATATTATTAATGAAAATTCAAAAAAAACACATATTGAATAGTATTTTTTCATTCACGTGATTCATCCCTCTGCAATTTTTCCATCAAGCTTTTACTCTCTTCTACACTTAGATCAGAAATAATCTTATCAAGCTTCCTAATTTTGTGGCCCTACATAACACACACTAACCAATACATATTAGTTAAACTTACATATAGTTCAACCATGTTAATTTTGTATAGAATTTACACAGAACTTGTCTTTTTTGTTTTTTCGGATGTGTCATCATTGTGTTGACAAGAACTTTTCTTATTTGAACTCTTCTCACTCATATTTTTATCAATATAAAACTTGTACCAATCAATACAGAAATTATTAAATATATTTTATAAATAAATCACATGATTTTCAGCGAAAAAAATCATTGTAATCGGTGCGCTTTTTGTATACAAAGCATCAATGTGTTTATTACATAAAATGCATCGGTGCATTCCATATAACAAAATGCACTGAACAATTTAATTTTTTTTTTTTAATATTCTGAACTACAATAATGTGATGTATATAGAAGACATCGCAGCAACTACATTGAAAACAAAAACATAGCAAAAAAATTAAACATTCCTAAAAAAAATAGAAAAATTAAACACCAATGATAAGAAAAAAATTTAAAATTATGTGACAGCATTTTCTATGTTTTTTATATGAGAAAACATCAGCGATATTTTTTTTTTTGCACCATGTTTTTTAGAATTAAAAAGAAAAAATAGGCTTTATTGGTGCTCCTTAGATATAAACGCATCGATGTGTTTCTGTCGAAATGGCACACTGGAAAATCAGAAAACGTTTTTAAAAACAAAACATCAAATCGAAAACAGTTTAAAAAAAAATATTAAAAAGTCAAAGGACCAACTGCATTTGGGATCCGATGCAATAGGTGGTCCATTTTCATCACATTCCAAACACTTATATAAATAAAAACAAACCCATTATATCTAAAATACCTAAAACGAAAAGCCCTAATTTTGAAGTGATAGAAGGAGTTAAACCCTAGGGTGAAAGTTTGTCTTCACGTAAGCAAAAAAAATAAGGGTTTAAGTTAAGTATGACTTTTTTTTTTGAATGTAGGGTTTTGAGTGAATCACATAACCCTCAAATCCTGATTTTCTAAATATTTATGCTATTCCAAAGTATTATTCTTATCTACAGTGCTTCCCAGTATGTCTCTCTTCCAAATCTGTCTCCTGTAAATTTTGGAAAAATAATGAAAATATTGAATACCTTCTTAATATTAAAAAACTTTATGAAAAGGATTTTGAGTGAATCACCATACCCTTAAAATTCTCATATTCTGAATAATACTATTGTTCCAAAGTATTCTTGCCCTCCATAGTGTTCCTTTGTATGTCTCTCTTGCAAGTCTCTCCCTTGCAAAATTTTGCAAAATAATGAAATAGTGAATAGTTTTTAAGTATTTAAATGACTTTATGAAATTCGATTCCCACTATTTTTTTAATTATTTAAAAAAAATCGTGTTTTTTTTTTACTTTTTCGACACGATGGTGTTTTTATGTAATACGCACAGGTGTGGAAATATTACATTACGCACTGGTGCATCCATATTAATTGACTCACCAACGACATATAATTGTTTTTTGTTAACAAAATCTCGAAACATGGTGTGGTTAATTTTTCAACGCACCGGTGCTTATTATTACTATGCGCACCAGTGTGTTTGTGGTTTATAAGCACACTGGGGATTTTAAAGTTATTTGCACACAAAATAGTATATTAATCTCAAATTATCTTTTAGGATGAATTCACATGACTTACAATACTTCAATATACATTTTATGTTTTATGTCGCCTTATTCTTAAAAAATGGTTCCAAAACTATATTCAAACTCAAATTGTGGTATGGTCCTCAAATTTTATTTTAGATCAAATGGTCAATTCTTCAAATTCTGGCCCATTCCATATTGCTCAAAGTCCTTCGCGGAGTTCTCCCTTTCCATATCCAATAAGTTTAACTTATTTTATTTATGTTTCGATTATCTCATTGAATTTTTTTTATCCATGTCATTCTGAATAAAAATATATCCAAATTTGCAAGGTCCTGATTTAGAATTGATTTCAGATGCAGAAAATATTCCAGTACCGGTTCAAAAACGTTGAAAGGTCTTATCAAGATAAACATACTACAAGAAGTTGGTAGATGAAAATGGACAGTCGCTTTACCCTGCCAATTGTAACATTCCATCTTCCAACCGCAATCATGGGTCGACGATGGTAATAATTGTTTGGTATAATGTAATTTAAACAAACAAATTATTGCATTGTGCTTATTAATATCATCAATGTACTAATGTTCAATATTTTTGAAATTAGGATTCTGATGATGATGAGAAACCTACCTACCATCTTTTGTTGCACCCCACGACAATGTCAACCCGAGAGAAGGATACAATGAGAGCACAAATCAGAGAGGAAGCATACCAAGAATGGTTGAATTGAACACCTATTCAATTCCCATTACGTCCATATTCACAAATTAGGAATGACTACAACAATAGTAGTTCTTTAGAAGTTGGCAATGGAGACAATCAAAAAGAGTTTGGTATGGATGATTACTTACGGGATACGACTTCCATGGAGATAATGTTGTTAGATGCATTCCAGAATGATGAGCTAGAGGATGATTCTCATATCAGTGATACCATTTTCGAAAGACTAAAATTTGCTTCCACCAACCCTCTCCTTGGACCTAGTGCCCAGTCAAAGTCTACCCAACTTGGGACAACAATGTTACTATACAACATGAAAGCAAAGGTTGGCATGTCAAATGCATGTTTCTTGGAAATATTGAGGTAATTGACCAACAAGTGCCTTGTATTAATTTTGAGAAATATTTTCAAACAATCAACATTAGAAATGGTTTCTTTTATAAATGTTACATGACCTTGTACATTTCTATTTCCCACTAACTGCAGGATATTGAAAGATAAGGTTCGTCCTAGTTATAATGTTTTTCCTGGTAGTTGTGAAGAGGCAAAGGAGTTGTTGAAAATGTTGGGTGTTGAGTATATATCATATCATGCATGTCTGAATGATTGTATTCTATATAGAGGAGAATATGCAGACAAAGAGATATGTCTGAAATGTGGGCATGACAGGTACCATAAATCAAATAAAAATGGTAAATAGCATGGTCCTCCTCATAAGATATTGAGGCACATGCCTATAATCCCAAATATCCAAAGGCTCTTTTGATGCAAAGAATTAGATATGTTGCAGGGATGGCATGCCTTGCACAAAATTGATTTAGGATTTATGCAAATCCCAACATATTCAATAGACATGAAGCATATAAAGAATACATGGCCAGAAAAATTCAAGGATGAAGTATGAAGTCTACGAATCAGCATAGAAATGGATGGTGTGAACCCATATTCCCTCTAAAACACCAACTATTATGTTTGGCCTATAGTAGTGATCAATAACAATATCCCCCCATGGTTGTCTATGAAGAATGAACATCTTATGTTGGCTCTTATCGTCCCTGGTAGAAGACAAGTGAAGAATATGGATGTCTACCTACAACCATTGGTAGATGAATTGAAGTAATTATGGGAAGGGATACATGTATATGATGTATCAATACCCATAGCAATAGAGAGGATTTTTATGTTGTATGGCATATGTTCTTACACCACACATGATTATGCAGGCTTAGGAGTTTATTTTCATATTTAATTCGGTGTGATTGACATTCTATTCTAAAATGCTAACGTGTTATGTATACAATAATTTCGTAGGTCTTGTATATAAAGGATATCATGGATGTAAATCTTGTGGACATTCTCTAAAGGCTAGGTGTTCCAACCATCTATGAAAGCCAATGTACAACTACTCGAGGGTATTCCTCTGAGAATAACACCCTTATAGAAGAGAAACATACGCTTTCAATGGTAAACTAGAGAGAACCCAAAGGCATACAATAATGACACTAGCAAAATGGCTTAGAGAATATGAGAGAGAGAAGGAGAAGGATATTACATAAATGTTCAATTCAAATGGGGACTCTGTGTTCAATGATCCAGAATTCTTCGACGATTATGTTGAGAAATTTCCCATTGGGATGAAAAGGAAATCTATCTTTTATGAGCTCCCCTATTGTTATATTTCCTCACCCCATGTAACTTGCTTGGATGGCCTTTCCATTTCCGTATGCAGACTTGAAGTCCCCTTTTTGTACCTTCCAGAGCCAAAAAACATTTTTTTCCAAATATATGTGCCCTACCAGTTAGACAGCATGTGTATATGCAGGTTTCTCCACTACAGTCTGCGTACATCGGGTTTGTTGCTCAAAATTAAAAATTGTGTTAGGTTTCCATGTCACATCACAAGATCCATAATCCTTGACCTTCCATATAATGGAAATGTTCTGACTCGGCCCTTCAGTTCCATTTGAAGGCTATAAATTGGGCCATATCCAAGTTGTGGAGGATGAGAGAATTCAAATTTTGAGAGAAAAGATACTATGGAGAAATTTTCACTTGACATTGAGTCTGCATCCCTTTATCCTTTAAAGTCTGAACTCATTGGTCAGCCCCCAAGATCTTCCTTCTTTGATGGATAACTTCATTGCCTCTTTTATATGAGCTTGCCTTTTGTGGAGGATTGAAGTGGTGGAGGCCCAGCTAGAAGGGACTTAGTTTCTCGGTTCTGAAATGTATCGACATAGAAGTTTGTCACCTATACACGTGTGTTGATTATTTTAATAGAAATACTCTTTTCTCATCCAATTGATATCTGAAAATATTTGAATTATTATTCCATGGGCGTATTTGTCATGTATGTTAATGGATTATGCTATTTTATTTGCTAACATTATATATTATCACCATATGCCTATGTATCTTGGTTGTTGAGGACAAGTTGCAGGTATAAATATTTGATTTGCGTGCTCAATGGTGGTCTTCATCGAACGTCCGGACGAGGTAGTCTCTTGGTCTTGTCTTGTTAGCATTTTATTTTATATAGAATACTTGGGATTAGATTTGACTTCTGCATTCATTCTGTCTGTTGTTCTTTACCACATGCCATAGAGAGATTTTCCTTGTAACAAACTTGGTGACCATACTGGCGATTGAATCTTTTGTTTGGGGTTTGAAGTATTTTTCTCCTTGACTTGCTCTCTGTTAGCCTGATTTTCCTTGTCGTATGATTGCTTGATAGCCTATTTTTACTTTGCATATGAGTTTCTTGGCCTAATCCTTGCCCTGACAGTGTTTTACTACATATACCTAGGTTTTCCCTTGATAAGCACATACATACGTGAGTTGTCCTTCCATAGGGCGCATACATACGCGAGTTTTTCTCAAACAATCGCGTACATCAACTTTTTGTCTTAGTGTCTGAGTTTGGTGTTTCTTGGGTGAGTTTGGTTGGTTGTTGAGTCTTCTTGGGTCTTTGTCCTAACTGTTGAGTTCTTATAGAGTGACAAGAAAACTTCTTATTATTGAATTTTCAGGCGGTATTCTTTCTTATCATATTTTTCATTGGTTGTCCTTAAACATTGGTCTGAGTGTTTGTTTCCTGGTATCCTGTTTGGCTTGTCTCGTTTTGCTTGCAATAGGGTCGGTGTGTGAATTTGTTATTCAGTCCTTGCATTTTCTTTTCTTTATATCAAAAATACAAAAAAAAAAAAATGCTCATTTTGCACTATGGAATTTGCTCTTTTGGGTACTTAGTATTGATCTTTATGCATGTGGAAAGATTGAATTTTATTGAAATTGTATAAGTTACATTGAAATTTTCATTTTAAAAGCTTACCATTCATTGAGAATTTGATATTAGGACTTAGCGGTATTTTTTTCATTTCTTTCATATGTTGAGTCATAATATCATCAGTTTTACGACCACACCTCTTGAGTAAACAAAGCCATTAAAATTAACGTTGATTAATTAAAATTGATTAGAAACGATTTTATTTCTCAAGGTACACAAACAAGCATAGGACATAGGGCCTTGGAATAGAATTTTGTGAGTAAACTTCTCCAAGGCTATTAAACTAAACATATGTGTTTGAACAGGGAGTGGTGAAATCCATTATGTAATTAGTGATGTTAGGAGGCTCTGCTCACATCAACGTTAAGCATGAGGTCACACAAATTTGGTTGTGGAGATAGCCTTCTAATACCTTCCTAGCATTAGAGATATTTATGTGGTTTCATTCATATATGGGGATCTTGCTAGTATCTTTACCTTAGTGAGAGGTAGTGCTTTCAATATTTTAGGCTTTGTTACCCTACTCATATGGTGGACCAGACTTATGATTGTTCACTTACACATTAGTTACATCATGGTGGATCTAGTTTCTTGACATAGGTAGCCACATAGGTTACTTGCAGGGGTTGTTTTGCAAGTACCCTGAGTCAGATAAGGGTCAGAAAGCACATAACCTTTATGGAGGATCACCTCTCCGAGGGGATCTTCTGACTACGTTGTTAAGCCCATGAGGTCCCTTATAACTTATTCTGATACCTCCAATATTTTGAAGGGAGTCTCAGGCCCCTCTTGGGCAAGTCATACCTACTCTAGTGAGGGAGGCCCCTTTTCAGCTACTATATAATGTTTGTGTGCATTTGGCCTTTTTTGTTTTACTTTGGTATTCTCTTTGATTGCTAGTTGGACTTAGGATTTAGTTTTATATCTCGAGTCTTGAGTCATCATGGAGCAAGACCATCCTCCTCATAGGTCTCACCGTTTGTTGAAGTTACCACTGCATTTTGAGTCTTTTCCGAAGTTGCCTTCTAAAAGGCGTAAAGTTAATAGACGTGGTACATATATCTCCACATCCTAGACTTGTGATTATCCAGTTATGGGTACTAAGTCAAGTCTAAATGACATTGGGATTCCCTCGAATCCTATACCTTATGTGAATAATGGGACTCCTTCAACTTCTTCAACCGCTTTGGTTGTTGTGTCGGACATTCCTATCCTTACTCCTATCTATCATGTGGTTTCCACTCGACCCATAGTAATGACCCCTTTCGGGTCTCTTTTTGGTACACCTAGATATAATGCTCAATCCATACCTTCGATCTCTAACCCTTTTTATTTTGGTATGCCCAATATGACATTGCAACTTTCATCCTCCATTCCAACGACTAATGAAAATCCTAGTGTTGGACCTGGGGGCATGGCTCCTATGCATACTCCTCTCTCGTTTGGTGGAGATCATATTCCCCAAATGAATCCTACAGTAGGAGGCCAGCCTCCTTTTCCTTCCGGGTCTAATCCTAGTCTCAATGCTCATGGATGGAGTACTCAACTGGGAAGACAAGATACTTCCTATATTATGTCCTTTCCCCCTTCTTCCTCCATGTTAATTCCAACAAACACATTTGTTATGATAAATCCACCTCTATCCTCCAGAATTCCACCCAGAGGGGGTCAATTTCACACTATGGGCAACCCCCAACTTGAAGCTCCTCCAGCTGGGGGCAATGTTTATAACCCTCATTATGTCATTTCGGCATGTATGGTGCCTATACAACCTCTTATGAATGCGTTTGGAGGAGGATATTACCCTACTGGACATGGCCATGGTATATACTAGAACCCTGAATGGTCTATAATCCCTCAACACCAATTTCTCCCAGGAGCATGGGATCAGACGTTGTAACCCCAACTCCCTTTTTTGGCCATGCTTAATCTTCCATATTTTTCAATATTAATTAATGACTCAGTGCGTCATGATCTGTCATGGCCGCTCGTCCCCACCAAGATTCCTTCAGACATTCTGAAATTCTAAGGCAAGACTTGCAAGGATCCAGGTGATCATGTTACAACTTTTCATCTTTGGCGCTCATCCAATTATATTAATGATGGTTCTATTTGTTTGAGACTCTTTCAACGCACCCTCATGGGGTTCGCAACAAAATGGTACATTGAGCTACCAGGGGGCATCTATGGAAAATTTAATCAGATGATTTTGATCTTTCTTAACCACTTTTAGTTGTCGGTTCGTTATGATGTCAGCATAGATCTTTTGTCGACCTTCCACCAAGATAAGGCCACGCATATCTTGGACCATATCCAAGAGTGGCATAGAAGAAAGAGGTTGATTAAAGCATACATTCCTCCAGATTTTCTGTTGGAGTGGTTCCTTAAGTCTTTATTGCCTTATATTTCGAAGGATTTTTCTACATCCAGAGTAACATCTAAGGAAGAATCAATTTTTAAAGCCCAGCAACTAGACCTCATATATGCTCAATCTGGGATGTTGTATGAAATTCTTCTTGATGCGTCATGATCGAATTATGACCCTAGAAGAAAACTTGGGCCTCATGTCGATGGCATCATAGGCTCTGCAAATGCTAAGTATACAAACTTGATGACGAAGCAGTTGAAGGATTTGTCTCTAAGCCATCCTGTAGCAGGACAAGCTTTGGTTTCATCCTCCACTCCCACTTAGTCGGTGAATATTCATTCTATACAGTCGTCGACCAGCCCAAATGGTAACCAGCAACTAGGAGGGAATAGAAAGAAAGGACAAGGTAATAATCGTAAGGGTGGGAAAAATAATAACAAATTCAAGGATGGCACTAACAAAGATAGATCGAATAATAATGTTGGTGAGGGAAAGAAAGAAAATCTGAACGTGAAGTTTCCTTGTAAACTTTGTAAAGATGACCACCTTACCCACCTATGCCCCAAATTGAGGAAGCCTCGAGGCTCTTATCACAACCGCTCACTATGATGACCAATTTGTTTCCACATAATCAACACATGGCTTCGGGGTCCTCCAACATCGGAAATGCATCGAAAAGGGAATAAAAACCCCTCAACAGATACAGGTGACCACATCTGCATTAATATGGTCAAGTCTCAGATTGATGTAGCCACTCAATCTCGTGATTACAGTTCTTCACAGACTATCACAAGTATAGAGTCTCCCCCTCCTCCGGAAACACCTTTGCAGATCGAAAATCCAGAGCCTCTACCTCGTATTCTGAAAGGAGTACTAAAATGCTTTGTCCACAATCCTAATGCCAGAGCTGCCCAGAACTATTCAATTGTCGAAGATCTGGGTCAAACCCCTTGTGCAATGTCAGCTTTAGAGGTGCTCCAGATGTGTCCTTCATGGAGGAATGCCTTGTTATCTGCTTTAGGAGCTCTAGACCTATGTGGTTCAAATGTTATTAAGTTGACATCACACATGTTAAGCCTCACTTGCCTTACCATGTGGCCTTTCAAATACATGTGGAGTACATGAAATATACCATCAAACGCATTGTAATTGATGAAGGTGTTGTGACATGTGTAATGTCTCTAACCTGTTGGAAAGCCATTGGCTCTTCGAATTTATCCCAATCTATGACTATGTTGACTGCATTTGGTGGATGTTCTTTTCGGCCCCACATAATTCTTCCCACTTTTCTGATCTAGTTAGGTGGAAATATAGTGTAGGTTGATGTCGAGGTGGTTGATGCACCCCTTGACTATAATTTATTACTAGGGTGTAATTGGACTTATGCCATGACCGTGGTCGTGTCGTCTTTTTTCTGCACTTTATGTTTTCCTCATGAAGGGAAAATAGTGACAATTGATCAATTATCCTTTGCGCATGCTAGTCCAAATGATTTAGTTGGACCTTCGATCCCAGTGATCAACAATTCTTGGAAGGCAACCGAGGATATTGGTGTTGAAATGTATTCCTCTCTTATGGGTAGCTTTGATTTCTTGGCACCAATCCATCACATTTATTCCATGTCCAGTAGGTCTTCATAGTCAATGAGGTATGTTCCTTTCCATACTTCATATGTTAACGACCCTTGGACCCTACCTTCCCCGACTATGTCTTGTGAAGATCAGTAGCACAGTGGGATGGTAGTGCCATTGTCAGCGGCATAGGTTGCATATCAAGTTGTTCTTAACATTACTATTGACACAGATCCTTGCTCCTCACGAATGGATGAGGAGGATCTCGTTATAGAGCCTGTATGGGCCACCCAATCATTGTGTTCACATTATTTCCTTGACGATACTTTAGCTTCATATGGAGCCATCTTAGAGGCCATGAATGGTTCTGATAGGCCTTGGGACGATATGCATCATCACTCTTATTTCCTCCCAGAACTTGTTAGGATCGAACATGATGACTTCATATCTACCTTGAGTCAGATGGTCGGTCACGTTGGGGTTCCACTTGATACACATGGAATTTATGTCGAAGGAAACATGGTGAATATTTATCCTACCGTCATAATCAACATCTCTCGAATTCCTGGAAAAATTGAGAATGTATATATCGATGCAGATTGTTCGCCTAAAGAAATTCATATCTACATAGATATCTTCAAAGCATTTTGTGACGTATTCTCTTGATTGTATGAAGAGATGCCAAGGATCGACCCTAGCATTGTAAAACATGAGATCAAGACTTATCTGGATGCTATACCTATTAAGCAACGTCTTAGAGTTGTTAATCCTAGGAAGGCCCCTGCTATTAAGGCAGAGGTAGAGAAGCTACTTAATGTTGGTTTCATCTACCCGGTTCCCTTGACTGAATGGGTGCCCAACCTCGTTCCAATGAATAAGAAACAAGGAACCATCCATGTGTGTATGGATTTTCGAGACCTGAACAAGGCTTGTCCTATATACAACTTCCCGACTCCTTTCATCGATCAGATTCTTGATGAGTGTGTGGGAAGAAAAGTTTTTTCTTTTATGGATGGATTTTCAGGATATAATCAAATTCAAATCAAACCCAAGGATCAACATAATACAACGTTTATTTGTTCTGGGGTAATTTTTCATACCGAAAAATTCCTTTCGGCCTTAAAAACATTGGAGCAGCCTTCCAACGTGCTATGACCTTTTCTTTTCACAATCTAAAACATATTGTTGAATCTTATCTCGACAATCTCGTTGCTCACTCTCACAAGAGAGTAGATCAATCCACTCAACTTCGACTAATATTTGAGAGATGTCATTATTATCTCATCTGTTTGAACCCTCACAAGTGCATATTTTCATTAGGTCTGGCTATCTTTTAGGATTCTTAGTCTCTGATCATGGGATCATGGTGGATCTTATGAAGGTTGAGTCAATACTTCAATTTCCTCCCCCATGGAAAATTCGTCAACTTCAGGGTTTACAGGGGAAGGCTAACTTCTTGTGTCAGTTCATAGTGAACTATGCCAATTTAACTCAAGGTTTCATGCATCTTTTGGAGGACACTATGTTTATATGAGATAAGCGATCCCTGTTGGACAACTGAGAGGGGTGGGTGAATCAGTTGTTATTGTGCTTAAACAATTATGCCCATTTTAAACTCATTACCAAACACTCAATGATGATCACAATAATTCAGGGAAGTAAGCAATAGAGTATTCAACATCAATCACACACAAGAAATACACAGAGACAGATATTCCTGAGGAAACCCATAAAGGGAGAAAACCTCTTCTTCTTGATATGATAAGTAGTCTTTATTTTCTATACATTATGATTTTTATGAGCTCCAACTCCATTTGAGTCTACCACCTCTATTTTACAAGCTGCAACTTGCTGAGAGCACCAACTCTCTGGTTTTTGTAGCACCCACTAGAAGGAAGCACCAACTCCTTGAGTGTTCCAACACCAACTGGATGGAAGCATCAACTTCCAGTCACACAGGAACCAACCATTATAACAGAGAACAATAGTTCTCCCTCGCACCACCCTACCACCTTGGTTTTTCTAGCTGCAACCAGATGGAAGCTACAACTCCCTGTGTTCAAGCACCCACTTGAAACTCTGAGGAAAACAATCCTCCCTAGCACCTCCCTACCACCCCGATTATAAAAACTTCACTTACTGAAATTTATTACAATGATATAGTGTTTATAAATGGTTTACCAGTCTCATCATTGTTTTTCTACACTGCTCTTCTCTTCCTGCATCAGTGTCCTCCTGCTCCCTCACTTGCGCTTTATGTTCTTCAACATTTTATACTCTATGCGCCATGTCCATTCTATGCACTATGCCTCTTTTGTGCGTTTCAACTATTGTACACAGCATGCTTCTACCCGCATGAATAAATCTCAACAAAAGCATCCATATTTTCTTTGTTCTGCGTATATTTATCATCCCAAGTCCTCTGCCAGATCATACACCTAAATATTCATTCTCTCTGGCGATCATTATGAGTATGTTCTTCATCAGTGGTCGTTATCTTGAGACTCTTTAGCTTCTCTGGTAGTTACAGTCTTCGACTCTCTTCCATCTATCAATTGTCTCTATGATGAGTCTTCATTCCACTAGCAGTTACCTCGAGACTCTTCATCTCCTCTGGCAATCACCCTGAAGCTCTTCGAATTCTCTGGCAGATACAATCACTTTGTTACGTCAGTTCCAGAGAGTCATTTTGGCTTCTTTGGCTTCTAAGCCCCTTCCTTCATGTGACCATCAGTGGTCACCAAATGCCTATTCAAAAGGCACTTCCCGATTTCTCGAACTCTGAAGTGGAGCTTAGCGACATGCTAGATCCTCCCTTGATATGACCTTGGGCGATGAACTCATGTGACCACACGATTGTGGGTGTGTCCAAAGGTGGTGTAGAACAAACTACTTTTCACCCTGCAATTTACCTCGAGCCTCCACGTGTCCTTTCTCCAAAACCATGGTTTTGATTGCATCCCGCCTTCAACTTTTTAAATTTCATGCATCTTCAATCCCCACATTGCAACGGGACCATCAATCTTACAATATTGACAGTGCTCCTGAGTGGGCAGATCAGATTGGATGGTTTATTTCACGAAAACAAATCAATGGTCAGATTTGATCCTTACACTCATCCTTTCATTGTTCAATACAACGGCTAGGACTTAATCAAACATTGAGATGGATGATCATCGGAACTTCATGCTTCGGTATTTCAACTTTTCAAACTTACACTATCCTTCCACTGTAATATGATAAACGGTTGAGAATACACCCGAAGTTATATTTCAAATCGGATGACTCGTGTCCTTGCTGACGTGGTGTCACATGTCCTTGTTGAGGTGTTCTGTTGACGTGGGCGAGATGTGTAGGCAGTGTAGTGGAGTGTGGAGGCAGAGCACGGTAGTGGAGTGTGACATGTAGTGGGTAGTGGAGTGTGACGTCAGAGCACGGAGGTGGTAAGTATGAGTTGTTTTGTGGTTTACTCGGAGGGGGGGTTAGGAGGTAAGTGGTAATGAGTGACGAGGGTCTGAGTTGAAAGGAAGATGACATGTATGAGGGTCCCACATGAAAAATACCACCAACTCAGACCCCCCTTCCCCCCCCCCCGGGTTAAAGGTAGAAAGGTCAAGGGGGTCTGATATGCCCTGTCAACCGTAGATCTGAGTCCCCGATTCTCGATCACTGAGATTAGCACGACATTTTACTAACTGATCCTCTCCTTCCACTTTGGAATGATCTGATGGCTGAAATTCACTTCGAATGATTCGATGGTTGAGGATTTATTTCGGCTCTCCGGGTCTCCTAGCTTCGAGTATTTCAAATCTCAAATTGAAAAATATGAAGTGGGATTTTTCCGGAGCTTAACCTCCTCGCATATTTATAGCTGAAATAAATGTTATTCATCGATCATGATCCTAGATTGATGCCTCGATCTGTCTGTGATGCAGCTCTTCTAGCTTATCATGTCCTTCCACATGAAAGTCATCCGACGGCTGACAGGAATTCAGGTAATCAAATTCTCAACCATTTTGCTCCGCTTATCCTATCCTTCAAATTTAAAATGATATGATGGTTAATGGGAATTCGAGTGATCGAGATCTCAGATATCATCCCTTTCTTATCTTATCCTTCCACTAATTCAATCTTATGGTTGTCACGTATTCCTCCTGAGCTTATCCTCATTGCAAATCCATTGGATCTAACGGTTGTTGGTCCTTTGCGCTCAGATCCAACGGATGGGATCTGTTCCTATATTGCACACTCGTTCCTTCTATCTAGACTTTGATCTAACGGTCTAGATTCTTCACAGTGTTCAATCCAATGACCATTGTCGCTCCTCCTCTTGAGCTTCTAATCTATCTGAATTAAAATGTTTTCTAAGTGTTCACGGGTCTCGACCTTTTCTCCTCCTGCGAGTCTGTCTCTTAGACCTCGTCTTCACTTCTGGAAATTGCTATGTTTTCTGAGCTTTCTCGTCTCTGCATACTATTCACTTCTCCTCCTTAGCTTATGATTTTCCTATTTTCCATCGACATCGTTGTTCTTTACATCAATGACAAGCACATGCTTTCCTGTAAAACATGCCAACAATATCCCCCTTTGGCATTGATGGAAACCCTAAAAGGCTGCGATATTCTACTTGGACCTCCAACTGTAGCATCCAGACCACTCATTTTCTCCCCCTTTGACATCAATGTCAAAGAAAACATGCTCCCTCTGGGATGTTGCACTACTTTTCAGAGGTATCATATATTCAACCAACACATACTCCCCCTGACAGGATGGAGTCTCTTAGGTTGATAATGGGGTCACACCCAACTTCTGGCGTAGATACTCAAACTGAACTTTTGAAAATGGTTTAGTGAAGATATCAATAATCTGATCTTTGGATGGAATATAATGCAAAGAAACAACAGTTTTGGTCACCTATTCCCTCAAGAAGTGATACTTGATGGGTATATGCTTGGTATTGGAGTGAAATACAGGATTCTTTGACACACTAATTGCACTAGTATTATCACAATGAATTCGGATCGGTGCAGTATATTTTACCTCCAAGTCTTCAAGTGTCTAAATTATCCATAATACTTGGGTACAGTAAGTGGCAGCTGCAATGTACTCAGATTTTGTAGTCGATAAGGAAATGAAACCTTGCTTCTTGCTCAACCATGATACAAGGGAATCTCCTAAGAAGAATGCACCTCCACTCGTGCTTTTCCTTTCATCCATGCAGTTATCCCAATCAGTATCTAAATAAACTAACAATTGAAAATTATGATTCCTAGGATACCATAGGCCATAGTTCATCATTCCTTTCAAATATTTGAATATTATTTTGACGACTATCAAATGAATCTGTTTAGGTGCAGACTGATAATTTCATACCATTCCAACAACATGCATTATGGCCGGACGAGATGTTGTGATGTACAACAGGTTGCCTATCATAGACCTATATGAACTATGATCAACATTAGGTGAGTCATCATCCTTTCTTAGATTGCATCCAGTGACCATAGGTGTGCTCACAGGTGTAGAATCTTCCATCTGAAACCTTTTCAATATTTCTCTTAGATATTTCTCCTGAGAAAGAAATATTCCTTCAGACCTCTGAGTAATTTGCAAACCAAGAAAAAATGACAGTTCCCTTATCATAGACATTTCAAATTCAGACTGCATGGCAAAAGAAAACCATTTTACGAGTGAAGCATTATTACTTCTGAAGATGATGTCATCTACATAGACCAACACAATGAGAAAATCATTACCCTCTATTTTGATATATAGATTGTTGTCAATTTTTCCTCTCTTGAACCCTTTGTATTGAAGATACTTATCTAGTCTATATTGCCAGGCACGAGGAGCTTGTTTCAACCCATATAAGGATTTCTTCAGCTTGCAGACAAAGTCAGGGTTACTTGATAGTTGGAAACCTTCTGGTTGTTCCATATAGACTTCTTCTTTTAGATTTACATTTAGAAAAGATGACTTGACATCCATTTTATAGACTTTAAACTTCTTATGACAAGCATAGGTAAGAAACATTCTAATAGCTTCTAATCTTGCTACGGGCGCAAATGTTTCATCAAAATCCAGTCCTTCTATTTGAGCATATCCTTTATAGACCAATCTGGCTTTATTCCTAACTATTTGTCCTTGTTCATTCATTTTATTCTTAAACACCCATTTGGAGCCAATTACATTATTATCTGTCGGTCTAGGAACAAGCTCCCAAGTATTGTTCTTCTCAATCTGATCCAATTCCTCATTCATTGATTTTAACCAATTTACATCTTCATTGGATTCATTGAAGTTCTTAGTTTCTACCATGGATATGAAGGCTATATGTGATTGCTCGGTGTCTTTGATTATCCCTCTTCTGGTTTGTACACCTTTGTCTTTCTCACCAATTATCTGACTTGCAGGATGATTCTTTTGAGTAATTCTAGAGGAAGGATTTGATGTTGTCTGTTGATTTGAGTCTCCCTGAGTGTTTGTATCTTCATCTGACTCAGAGTATTCTTTTTCTGATCCTTTGTGGTTGATTCAATATTGCTCACCTCTCTTATTGGGATTCCTTCATCAACTTTTATGTCAATACAGTCAACCAATTTATACAGCCTCTTATTATAGCATCTATATCCTTTGTTGTTTGTAGAATAACTTAAGAATATGCCTTCATCAGCCCTGTCATCATACTTGCCAAGGTTTTCATTATTACTCTTTATGTAGCACTTGCTCCCAAATAATTTGAATTTTTTGATTGAAGCAGGTCTTCCATACCACAGTTCATAAGGTGTCTTGTCACTGTGTGGTTTGAGGTTAAATTTGTTAAGAATATGGATTGTTCTATTTATTGCTTCTGCCCAGTAGGTTTGACCAATGTTCTTCTCATTCATCATTGACCAGGCTATTTGCTGAACTATTCGGTTTTGCCTCTCAACTACTCCATTTTGTTGTGGAGTTCATGGGATTGTGTATTCTCTTTTGTTCCCATGTTTATCACATAATTCCTTGAAATCACTTGACATAAATTCTCCTCATTTGTCTAATCTTACAACCTTTAATATGTTGCATGTTTGATTCTCAGTTAAATCCTCAAATATTTTAAATTTCTCAAATGCTTCAGCTTTTTCTTTGAGAAAGGAAACCCAAGTCAGTCTGAAGTAATCATCAATGATCAGCATGAATTATTTTTCCTTCCCTGTGTCTTCCTATCTTGATGGTCCACATAAATCCATATGAATTAATTGGAGTGGTGTCTCTGTTGAAGTAGAGCTCTTGGATTTAAACTGTGTCCTGGTTAGCTTTCCTACTTGGCAGGGTTTACACACAGAATCTTGTCACTTTTATATTCTTGGAAGATCTTTTACTGCCTCAAGATTTTTGAGTTTGATTAAGTGGTCAAAGTTTATGTAAGTTTTAAACCTGCGAAGTAAAGAAATGCATATATATTCTTAAGCAATACAGAAATTAATCAATGGCTCATACACAGGATACACAGAGATCTTTACCGGAAACCCTCAACCGGGAAAACCTTTCTTTTTCATTATATCAAATTTCACCATTCGCCATACAATATATACAATGTTTTTAGGTATTCCGTAGATACCAAAACCCTAATCCCTTAATCCGGGATTAATTTACAAATCAGCTAAAAATAGCAAAATCCGCTAAAAATAGCAAAAACCGCCCAAAAAAAAAAAAATTGGGGCGTTGCCCCGAACGCTGTGCGTACTCAGGGTGTTGCCCCGAACCCCGTCGGCCCCAGGCTACCGCCCGGTGCCGAACGCTGCGTGTAACCAGGGGGGGGGCATACCTGCCCCCCCCTGGGACCCCCCCTGGTTATGGACCATCAGACGCACCCACACACACACATGCAAAGAATATAACACATACCCAACAGTTTAGATGTCCAAGTATCCTATGTCATAACTAGATTTCATCATGTTTTCTTAGATGACACTCTTATATATATTCTTTCAGCGCATATACATTATTATATGTCTTTATTCCTTTAGCCACCACTTGTCCTGAGTTTACAGACTTTATCTTACAATATTTGGAAGTGAACACCACTTCACATCCTCTATCGCACATTTGACTTACACTGAGCAAATTATGTTTCAGCCCATCTACAAGCAAAACATCCTGGTCTTTTCCTTTACCATTACTCAAACTCACCATCCCTTTACCCTTGATTTTACCTGGTTCATCATTTCCAAAGGTCACATTTCCTGTTTTTCTTTTACTTATAGACAGAAAATTATCCTTGTCTCCAGTCATGTGCTTGGAACATCCACTGTCTATATACCAAGGGTCTTTTTGTTTTTGAGCTAAAAGTACTAGACCACATTTTTCACTATCTTTATTTTTCCAAGTGCTCGCATTTCTGGCTAAGGTTTTTATCCTTGGATCTTCTTTGTAATTATTCAGATGGCAATTTGTAGCTTTGTACCCGAAGTTATGACAGTTATAGCATTCGAGCTCATTGTTCAATAGGTCAAAGTGATTGGTGCAACTTTTTCTACTCATTAGTTGTTTAGTTCTATGTTTCAAAGATTGTTTGTTTCTTGATCTCCTCAGTTGCATGTCTCTAAACTTAATTTGACAATTTGCAATCTTATGACCAAAATTAGAGTAGTAAAAATAGTAACCATGGAAGAAATTCCCGTACCTGAAGGATGGCCTTCTTCTTGTCATTTGTTGTGCCATCTTCTGATATCTTTGTTTTTTATCAGGGATCATCTTGTCTTTATTAGTTTTTGGTGGAAGAGTACTCACATGGTCTAATTATCTACTGACATGTAACTTGATCATGTTTGTTGGCTCTTTGTTGCTTAAACCACTTACATAGCCTAAACCAGTCTTCAACAAAGGAGATCTATGTTTTCTCAAAATGTCATTTAGTTTTGTTGAGGCTTTAATGCTTGGAAGATTTTGGAGATATAATGCTTTAAACTTCTCCATCTCTTTCCAGGTATTTACTACCTCTTCTTCCAAGGCTTCACATCTTCCCTTATTCTCTGATAACTATTGTTTTAGAATGTCCTCTATTTTCTTTGCCTCTTCTAACTCCACTTTTAGCATGGCAAAGTCTTCATCAGGTTTTTTACTGTCTTTCTCAAACTGTATCAGCAATTGTTTTTTCTTTTTCTTCTTAAATCTGAGTCTAACAATTTCTTCTAGGGCACTGATCAGTTCTCCTTCCAAGTCAACTACAACTTCTTCATCATTTACATCACTTCATGTGATTTTATTATCATAATCCTCTTTGGCCATAAGCATAAATTCATTAACCTTACCTTCACAAGAAGAATCACTATTTGTGTCTCCTGAAGAGTCATCATTGTTTACACATAAACTTTTATTTTTACCAAATCTCTTGGATTTGTACTTCTCTTCACCTTCGGAGTTATGGTCCTTCTTCTTGTGTAGACACTTATATGCAAAGTGACCTATCTTTCCACAATTAAAACATTTGAAGGGAAACTCACCTTGGTACTTGTCTGATCCTTTCTTTAGTCGTCTCACAAATTTTTCTTCAATTTCATCAGGCTCAGAATCCTCATTCTTATCTACTTTAAATTATGCTTCTCTAGAGGTGGGTTTATCCTTAATAATCATCATTTCATAAGCAGTTAGAGTTCCTAGAAGTTTATCAATAGACAAAGTCTTAAGATCATTCAGTTCTTCTATTGCAAAAACTTTTGGATTAAATCTATTTGGTAGAGATCTTAAAATCTTCTGAACTAAAAATATGTCTTCAATCTTCTCACCAATACCCTTCATGGCATTCACAAGCTCCTCAACTCTTAAGGAAAATTTACTAACTGTTTCATCCTCATTCATCTGTAGTTGTTCAAATTGTAATCTGTAGGTTTGAATCTTGGCATCCTTTGCCTTCTCATTACCTTCATAACTGCTAATGAGTTTGTCCCACATTTCTTTGGAAGATTCTAAGTGCATAACTTTTATAAATTCTTCTTCTGCAAGCCCACTCAGAATAGCATTCATAGCCTTAGCATTGAAGCTGAATTCTAGCTTGTCATCCTTATTAGCTAGTACAATTGGCTTTACATAACCAGTCTCTACCACATCCCAGACATCTGCACCTAAAGCCATTATGTAGTTTCTCATCCTAACTTTCCAGAAGCCAAAGTTTGTTCCATTGAACAGGGGGGAATTATTGGTTGAAGTTCCTTCATGACTTTTCATGTTTAAGCTTACTGATCTACCTTTAAATAAAAGGAACCAGCTCTAATACCAATTGTTGGACAACTGAGAAGGGGGGGTGAATTAGTTGTTACTGTGCTTAAACAATTATGCCCATTTTAAACTCATTACCAAACACTCAACGATGATCACAATACTTCAGGGAAGTGAGAAATAGAGTATTCAACATCAATCACACACATGAAATACACAGAGACAGATATTCCCAAGGAAACCCATAAAGGGAGAAAACCTCTTCTTCTTGATATGATAAGTAGTCTTTATTTTCTATACATTATCATTCTTATGAGCTCCAACTCCTTTTGAGGCTACCACCTTTGTTTTACAAGCTGAAACTTGCTGAGAGAACCAACTCTCTGGTTTCTCTGGCACCCACTAGAAGGAAGCACCAACTCCCTGAATGTTCCAACACCAACTAGATGGAAGCATCAACTTCCAGTCACACAAACACCAACCTGTATAACAGAGAACAATAGTTCTCCCTTGCACCACCCTACCACCCTGGTTTTTCTGGCTGCAACCAGATGGAAGATACAACTCCCTGTGTTCAATCACCCACTTGAAACTCTGAGGACAATAGTCCTCCCTAGCACCTCCCTACCACCCCGATTATAAAAAAATCACTTACTAAAATTTATTACAGTGATACAATGTTTATCAATGGCTTACCAAAATCATTGTTTTGTTGCACTGCTCTACTCTGCCTGCATTAGTGTCCTCCTACTCCCTCACTTCCACTTTCTATTCTTCAACATTTTATACTCTGTACGCCATGTCCATTATATGCACTATGCCTCTTCTGTGTGTTTCAGCTGCTGTACACAACATGCTTCTACCCGCATGAATAACTCTCAACAGAAGCACCCATATTTTCTTTGCTCTGCGTATATTTATCATCCCAAGTCCTCTGCCAGATCATACACCTAACTCTTCATTCTCTCTGGCAATCATGCTAAGTCTGTTCTTCATCAGTGATCATTATCCTAAGATTCTTTGGCTTCTCTGGCAGTTACAGTCTTTGACTCTCTTCCATCTGTCAATTGTCTCTATGATGAGTCTTCATTCCACTGGCAGTTACCTCGAGACTCTTCAACTCCTATGGAAATCACCCTGAAGCTCTTTGAATTCTCTGGCAGATACAATCACTATGTTCTGTCAGTTACAGAGAGTTATTTTGGCTTCTTTGAATTCTAAGCCCCTTCCTTCACGTGACCATCGGCAGTGACCAAATGCATATTCAAAAGGTGCTTCCCGATCTCCCAAACTCCAAAGTGGATCTTAGTGATGTGCTAGCTCCTCCCTCGATATGACCTTGGGTGATGAACTCATGTGACCATGCGATTGCGAGCACATCCAAAGGTGGTGTAGAACAAACTGCTTTTCGCCCTGCAATTTACCTTGAGCCTCCACATGTCCTTTCTCCAAAACCATGGTTTTGATTGCGGCCCTCCTTCAACTTTTTAAAGTTCGCGCATCTTCAATACCCGCAATGCAATGGGACCGTCAATCTTATGATCTTGACGGTGCTCCTGAGTGGATGGATCAGATTGGACGGTTTATTTCACAGAAACAAATCAATGGTCAGATTTGATCCTTACACTCATCCTTTCATTGTTCAATCCGACGGCTAGGACTTAATCAAACATTGAGATGGACAGTTGTTGGAACTTCACCCTTCGAAACTTCAGGATTTCAACTTTTCAAACTTACACTATCCTTACACTGTAATATGATAAACGATTGAGAATACACCCGAAGTGATCTGTCAGATCGGATGACTCATGTTCTTTCTGACGTGGTCTGACGCATGTCCTTGTTGATGTGGTTTGTTGACGTGGGAGAGACATGTAGGCAGTTTAGTGGAGTGTGGAGGCAGAGCGCGGTAGTGGAGTGTGACGTTGGAACGTAGAGGTGGTAAGTATGAGTGGTTTGGTGGTTTACTTGGAGGGGGGGTTAGGTGGTAAGTGGTAATGAGCAAGGGGGGTCCGAGTTGATAGGAAGGTGACATGTATGAGGGTCCCACATGGAAAATACTACCAACTCAGACTCCCCCCCCTCGGTTAAAGGAAAAAAGGTCGAGGGAGGTCTGATATGCCCTATCGACCATAGATCTGAGTCCCCGATTCTTGGCCGCTGAGATTAGCACGACCTTTTCCTAACTTATCCTATCCTTCCACTTTATAATGATATGACGATTGAAATTCACTTCGGATGATCCGAAGGTCGAGGATTTATTTCGGCTCTTTGGGTCTCCAGGCTTCAGGTATTTCAAATCTCAAACTGAAAAATCTGAAATGAGATTTTTCTGGAGCATAACCTCCTCGCATCTTTATACCCGAACTAAATGTTGTTCGTCGATCATGATTCTAGATCGATGGCTCGATCTGTCTGTGATGCATCTCTTTTAGATTATCCTGTCCTTCCACTCGAAAGTGATCTAACAGCTAACGAGAATTCGAGTAATCAAATTCTCAATTGTTTTTCCCCACTTATCCTATCCTTCAACTTTAAAATGATCCGACGTCTGACGGGAATTCGGGTGATCGATATCTCATATCTCATCCCTTGCTTATCATGTCCTTCCACTAATTCAATCTGACAATTCTCGTGTATTCCTCCTGAGATTATCCTCCTTGTAAATCCACTGGATCTAACAGTTGTTGGTCCTTTGCACTCAGATCCAACGGATGGGATCTATTCCTCTCTGACACACTCGTTCCTCCTGTCTGGACTCTGATCTAACAGTCCATATTCTTCACAGTGTTCCAACCAACGGCCACTGTCGCTTCTCCTCATGAGCTTCTGATCTCTTTGACTTGGAAGGTTTTCTAAGTGTTCGTGGGTCTCCTCCTTTACTCCTCCTGCTAGTTTGTCTCTTGGACCCCGTCTGCACTTCTGGAAACTGTTATCTTTTCTGAGTTTTCTCATATCTGTATATTGTTCGCTTCTCCTTCTGAGCTTGTGCTTTTCCTGTTTTCCGTCGACGTTATTGTTCTCGCCATCAATGACAAGCACATGCTTTCCTGTAAAACATGCCAACGAGCCCAAGAATCCTTCGATGCTCTTATGAAACCCTTGGTATACCTCTATTGAACCCTCCAGAATACAGTAGAGATTATTTTCTTTATATCTCGTATCCGAAGGGACGGTTGGTATGGTTCTAGTTTAGGAGGATGATGAGCTCCATGAGCACATTGTCTACTATCTTAGTCGGTCCTGAACTTAAATACTCTCACGTTGAGAAACTAGCCTTGGATGCCATACATGTGGTTAAAATATTACGAAATTATATATTACTTTGAAAAACTACCGTAGTTGTTTATATAAATCCATTTCAATATGTCCTTACTAAGGGTATCATAGGGGGAAAATACAATAAGTTGATTATGATTTTGCAAGAATTTGATCTTGATTTTGCTTCGGCAAAGTCTAAGAAAATGCTATATTTTGTTAAGTTGATATCAGACTAGATGAGGATGTTATTCATGACGATTCGTACATGGATAACATATCTTCCTTATCTCGTCTTCGGATTCCTAGTATGGATACATTCTAGTCTATATTCAAACCTTGAAGCTATCCCAGCATCTGTCGAGAGACAATCAACGACGTATCAGTCATCAAGCAAAAAACTACCTTATCATCGGCGATACTTTGTATCATCGAGAAGTAGATAATATTTTGTGTCATTGCTTGGCTCATGAGGAAGTAGAGTTGGTTCTCAATGACTATCATAGTGGGGCTTATGGTGGTCATCTATCTAGGCTTGCGAAAAAACAAAAAAAATTGCAAGCCAGTTATTTTCGACCATCATTTTTTAAATATTGTGTTGAAGTGATCAAGAAGTGTCACCCTTTCCAAGTGTCCACTCAGAAAATGTGCTTGCATCCATCACCTATTCACCCAGTCATCATCGTCGGTCCCTTCACCAAGTGGGGGGTGGATTTTATGGACTATAACCTAGCTTCGGCTTGTGGGCATTAGCATATTATTGTGGTTGTGGATTACTTCACTAAATGGGCAGAGGCCATGCCTACCATTAAATATGATGGTAAGACTGCAACATTCTTCATTTTCAACCAAATTATAGCTCGATTCGGAATCCCAAAGGAGATTGTAACTGATCATGGCAGTCCATTTCAGAATGAAATGATGAAGGAGTTAGCATCAAAATTGGGGTTTAAACATGGTCATTCTTCCCCTTATTATCCCCAGGAAAATGGACAAGTAGAGGCTCTGAATAAATCTCTCAAGACCATCTTACAAAAAACTGTCAGCTATAGTAAATCTTACTAGCATCTAATGATTTACCCTGGGTTTTGGGCATATCAAACCTCGGTAAAGACTTCCACTATTTTTCCTCCTTTTTAGTTAGTACACGGTGTGGATTCGATCCTTTCGATTGAATGCAAAATCCCTTCCCTTAAACTGGCAATTGATCTCATGCCTGACACATCTGATCTTGAAGAACGCCTCATGCGCCTAGAGCATCTATATGAGTAGCCTCGAGATGCCTCTATGGCTATCAAAGTGAATAAATGACATGTTAAGGTTCATAATGATAGGTTTGTCGGTCCTCGGAAGTATATTGAGGGTGACTTGGTCCTCTTTTATGACCAAGCCAAAGAATAGTTGGGGGCATGCAAGTTCAACCCCATGTGGCACGGTTCTTATATCGTGCGACGTGTTTTCGAAAAAGGAGCCTATGAATTGGAGGATTATGAAGGGAATATGTTGGATGAGTCCACAAATGGGATTTACCTTAAAAGATATTACACTTCAGCCCTCAAGCTTGGGTGTGACTCTTTGTATACTATTGTATCTTAGTGTATATACATCTTCTCTTTTGTGTCATCGGCTTTCTTATCAAGTTTTCCCTTAGTTGGAAGATGTCAATGGAGTCTTTGATTTACTTAGGATTCACATATGGCGCTAGTCGTCATACACGAAACATGGCTTCCGCCACATAGGTAATGTATTCACCCGAAGGCCAACTGGTTTCTTTAGGGGGCGTTTGTCTGGAGCCATCAATGAATAATGTGGCTGACTATAGTGCCATTATAGAGATTTTACGTGACGCTATTTCACATGGTGTTCAGTCTTTATAGGTTCGCCTGGACTCCCAGTTAGTCATATGTCATTTAAACGATAGTTACCATGTACGAGACCCTACTCTACTCCTACGATTCCTACGGGTACAACTTTTGGAACGATACTTTGATTTTATTACTTATAATCATATACCTAGAAGTTCTAATTATGTATCCGATGCATATGCTAATTATGTTTTAGATTGGCATTTGTCACATAACTGAAGTAAAGAAAACACATTCATATATGTACATATATAATTAAAGTCAAAGACCGGTTTTTTATACTTCATCTTTTCCAAAAATATGGTGTCATAGTACAAAATAGGGCTCACACCCTCAAAATACATATATGGTCGGTAGATATATGACCATGGAATCTACGCCTGTGGTGCTGGATGTGTATCATGATAGCAAAATATGGCGTTTGCGAGACATCGAAATATTCACACCCACTGCCTCTCGTTGCATAGCCTCTAGCAGATCCTCCACCTGAACCATAGGAATCTTGTGCATCAATCGAGATAGGTTCCCCTGCACATTTTGACATATCACTCTCTCTGCATCTCCTCCCTCATGCTCATCTCCCCGGTTCCTCCGTCGATGTCATGGGGATCCATCTAGTCATCGCGGACCCACATCTGCATAATAAACTAATAATTAATACTTGATATCATACAAAAATATTTGTGTTTTTTATTCTTTTTGCAAAAAACACAAAAAATGAAATATATAAAACCTAACTACTGTGATTTATGTGGTTGGGATTTTTGGTTTTGATAGGAATAGCCACAGTTTTATCAATAGACTGTTGACATTTCGGATCCAAATTAGGATCCATCTTCAGGACAATGAGCCTGGGTTAAGAAGATGGGAAGAGCTGGTATAAATACTAGAAGTGTGGGAAAGATTTAGGTGCCGGCTAGGTTTTTGTAGAATTATTTAATAAATTAAATTATTTGTTAAGATTTTTAGGGTTTCTTATTTTTGTTTATTTAAGGTTTATAATAATTTGTTATTAATTTAAGGTTTTTAATCTTTATATATGTTTTAGGGTTTAATTATTAGGTATTAAGTGAATTATTTAAGTTATTTTAGGGTTAAGGTATAATCTAACCAATTTAAGGTCGAGGTATAAACTAAATATTTAATAGAATTAATTGTTTGCTTGAGTTAATATTAGGGTTTCTTGTTTTGGTTGTTTTGGTTATAAGGTATAAAATGAATTATTATTAATGTTATGTTGTTTATGTCTTTATTTTAATTACTATATTCTAGGGTTTAATTATAGGTATTAAGTAATTATTAAGTTATTAGGATTTGTCCTTATGTTATTATGTATTCTAAATGTTTATTAATTCAAGGTTAATTTTAGATATTCATCAATTATGTTCATAATAGGGTTAAGTTATTTAAGAGGTTATTAGGTTGTCTTAGATTTCTAATATTAATATTAATGTTAAAAATATGATTAGGAGGGGTTTTAATGAATAAATTAATTTATAATAATGTATAAAAATTACCAATGATTATTGTTGTTTTCTATGGATCAAGGGGAGCCAATTTTCACTTAGTTCTAACCCATTGTCTCTATTTAGGTTACTAGGATGTTTTCAGATTTCAATAGCTTCTCCAATACGATGTTTGAAGAGGTGATTTTCTTTGGCGAGGATTTTGGTGTCTTCTAGGCGAACATGGTGTCTCGTTTTAAGGGAGTGTTTAGCTAGGGCAGAGATGCAGATGCATTCATTCTTAATGTCAGCTCCATGCTCTTTTATCCTAACTTGGAAGGAGCGGCCAGTTTCATCGATATAGCATTTACCGCATGAGCACTATATTTTGTAGATTCCTTTGCCATTATGAGGGTCAAGTTTGTCTTTGACGGATATCATACTCTATTTGATGGTTTCAAGTGGTTTGAAGGAGGTCTTAATATATTTTTTGTTGAGGACTCTCGCAATCCTATCGGTCACTCCTTGGATGTAAGGAAGGCACACACTTCTATTAGGGTTCTAGTCTTTAGGGGCACTAGGATTATTGCGGGCTTTGTTTATTGCATTCTTAATGTCTTTTTCTTTATAACCAATGTCCTTAAAATTCTTGGTTAGGTTATCTTCTTCTTTATCTAGGTGTGTTTCATCAGACATTCTTATGGCTCTAGTGGCTAAAGTTTTTAGGACACCTAGTTTCTGGTTGGGGTGGTGATGGGAATTTGCGTGGAGATAGTTCTCAGTGTGGATTTTCTTTCTATACACATCATGTCCAAGATCCCCATTACTTTTCCTTTTGATAAGAACGTCTAGAAATGGGATTCTATCATTCTCTTCGAGTTCCATGGTGAATTTTATTTCTTCGGATATGTTGTTTAGGTGTAGAAAGAATTTATGTAATTCAAATTTCCCATGGGGCCAGAGAACATTTGTATCATCAACATATCGTTTCCACCTTGATGGTTTTAGGTGAAAGGAGTCCAGGGCTGTCTTTTCAAAATTCTCCATGAAAAGGTTGGAAACAATGGGGGACAATGGGGAGCCCATTGCTACGCCGTTGGTTTGTCCATAGAACTCTCCTTGGTAACTAAAGAAAGTGGAGCACAAGCAGACCTTGGCTAGTTTAGTTGTTTCGAGATCGATGACTTCTTTGACAATTTGGATAGCTTCATCTAAGGGGATTTTAGTGAAAAGGGAGACTACATCAAAGCTTATGAGGGTGTCTTGAGGCCTTACCTTTTCATTTTTGATGATATTAATAAATTTATTGGAGTCTTTAATGAAAGAGTCAGTGTGGCCTACTAGAGGGTTAAGGATCTTGGCTACGTGTTTAGCCAGCTCATAGGTTGGTGAACCTATGGTATTAACGATGGGTCTAAGAGGGATGTCTTCTTTGTGAATTTTCAGTAGACCGTAGATCCTTGGGGTGATCTCGTTGTTGGGGGTTAAGCATTTTTCGGTTCTCTCATCTAGGTTGGAAGTGTTGATGGATTTATTTACTTGCCTTATAATCTTCTTAATGGGATTGCAATTTAGTTTCCTATAGCTTCCACTCTTGGTTAGGCATTCCTTCATTTTCATGTTGTAGTCATTCATGTTCATAAGAACAGTAGTGCCTCCTTTTTCCACCTTGAGAATTACCAAATTTTCATCGTTTCTTAGGTTCTTTAGGGTTGCACGTTCCTCTTTACTCATATTACTTTTTGGAGGTTTGGCTTTGCATAGGATGACTGAGCAATCTTGTCTTATTAACTCTTTGTCTTCGTCACTGAGATTTTGTATGTCGTCCTCTATGCAGCAAATAATATTATCCATGGGGATGGAGGTCAGGGAGATAGCGAAGTTTAATCCTCTTCCTAATACGCCCAGTTCGGTTTTCCTTAGCGTGCGTAGATAATTTTACCACATTCTTTGCGTTGGTGTCTGGGTCATTTTTTTTGTTCAGTAGCCATTCTAGTTTGGAGGAGTGTCTGTTTCAAGCTTCTACATACGTGTTGTCTTCTTTCATCGTTGCCATGGTGTCTACTATCTTCCACAAATTGGGTGTCATGACATGCGCTAGTTTCAGGTGGAGTATTAACGCATTTTTGGATGTGTGTTCCAGACTACATCTGTTCTTTTTAATTTCACCTCTCACAATGGATAACCCCAGTCTGGAGAAGGTCGCGTTGTTCCATTTGTTCTTGGCTTTATGCTGGATCTGTGTGAATTTGGGTAGCACGTTTTCGTCCATACATTTCTTGAGAAATTCCAAATCTGCCACTCTTCTCTTAATATTAACCCTAAGCTTTTCTAAAACTCGAATTCCCTCCAAAGTCTCCCTACCGTACAGGGAAATAATCTGATTAGTGAGATTTTTGTGGTTGGGATTTTTGGTTTTGATCGGAATAGCCACAGTTTTGTCAATAGATTGTCGATGTTTCAGATCCAAATCAGGATCCATCTTCACTACAATGAGCCTGGTTTAAGAAGATGGGAAGAGCTGGTATAAATACTGGAAGTGTGGGAAATATTTAGGTGTCGGCTAGGTTTTTGTAGAATTATTTAATAAATTAAATTATTTGTTAATATTTTTAGGGTTTCTTATTTTTGTTTATTTAAGGTTTATAATAATTTATTATTGATTTAAGGTTTTTAATATTTATTTATGTTCTAGGGTTTAGTTATTAGGTATTAAGTGAATTATTTAAGTTATTTTAGGGTTAAGGTATAATCTAACCAATCTAAGGTCGTGGTATAAACTAAATATTTAATAGAATTAATTGTTTGTTTGAGTTAATATTAGGGTTTCTTATTTTGGCTATTTTGGTTATATGGTATAAAATGAATTATTATTAATGTTATGTTGTTTATGTATTTATTTTAATTACTATGTTCTAGGGTTTAATTATAGGTATTAAGTAATTATTAAGTTACTAGGGTTTGTCCTTATGTTATTATGTATTCTAAATGTTTATTAATTCAAGGTTAATTTTAGATATTAATCAATTATGTTCATAATAGGGTTAAGTTATTTAAGAGGTTATTAGGTTGTCTTAGACTTCTAATATTAATATTAATGTTAAAAATATGATTAGGAGGGGTTTTAATGAATAAATTAATTTATAATAATGTATAAAAATTACCAATGATTATTGTTGTTTTTTTATGGATCAAGGGGAGCCAATTTTCACTTAGTTCTAACCCACTGTCTATGTTTAGGTTACTAGGATGTTTTCGAATTTCAATAGCTTCTCTAATATGACGTTTGAAGAGGTGATTTTCTTTGGCGAGGATTTTGGTGTCTTCTAGGAGAACATGGTGTCTCATTTTAAGGGAGTGTTCAGCTAGGGCAGAGGTGCGGATGCGTTCATTCTTAATGTCAGCTCCATGCTCTTTTATCCTAACTTGGAAGGAGCGACCAATTTCACCGATATAGCATTTACCGCATGAGCACTCTATTTTGTAGATTCCTTTGCCATTGTGAGGGTCAAGTTTGTCTTTGACGGATCTCATACTTTGTTTGATGGTTTCAAGTGGTTTGAAGGAGGTCTTAATCTCTTTTTTTTTTAGGACTCTCGCAATCCTGTCGGTCACTCCTTGGATGTAAGGAAGGTAGGCACTTCTATTAGGTTTCTGGTCTTTAGGGGCACTAAGATTATTGTGGGTTTTTTCTAGGGCTTTGTTTATTGCATTCTTAATGTCTTTTTGTTTATAACCTATGTTCTTAAAAGTCTTGGTAAGGTGTTTTGTTTCTTTATCTAGGTGTGCTTCATCGGAGATTCTTATGGCTCTAGTGGATAAAGGTTTTAGGACACCTAGTTTCTGGTTGGGGTGGTGATGGGAATTTGCATGGAGATAGTTCTCAGTGTGGGTGTTCTTTATATACACAGCATGTCCAAGATCCCCATTACTTTTCATTTTGATAAGAATGTCTAGAAAGGGGATGTTATCATTCTCTTCGAGTTCCATGGTGAATTTTATTTCTTCGGATATGTTGTTTAGGTGTAGAAAGAATTCCTGTAATTCAACTTTCCCGTGGGGCCAGAGAACATTTGTATCATCAACATATCTTTTCCACCTCGATGGTTTTAAGGGAAAGGAGTCCAGGGCTCTCTTTTAAAAATTCTCCATGAAAAGGTTGGCAACAATGGGGAGCCCATGGCTACGCCATTGGTTTGTTCATAGAACTCTCCTTAGTAACTAAAGAAAGTGGAGCACAAGCAAACCTCGGCTATTTTAGTTGTTTCGAGATCGATGACTTCTTTGACAATTTGGATAGATTCATCTAAGGGGATTTTAGTGAAAAGGGAGACTACATCAAAGCTTATGAGGGTGTCTTGAGGCCTTACCTTTTCATTTTTGATGATATTAATAAATTCATTGGAGTCTTTAATGAAAGAGTCAGTGTGGCCTACTAGAGGGCTAAGGATCTTGGCTACGTGTTTATCCAGCTCATAGGTTGGTGAACCTATGATATTCACTATGGGTCTAAGAGGGATGTCTTCTTTTTGAATTTCCAGTAGACGTAAATCCTTGGGGTGATCTTGTTGTTGGGGGTTAGGCATTTTTTAGTTCTCTCGTCTAGGTTGGAACTGTTGATGACTTTCTTTACTTGCCTTATAATCTTATTAATGGGATTGAAATTTAGTTTCCTATAGCTACCACTCTTGGTTAGGTGTTCCTTCATTTTATTGTTGTAGTCATTCATGTTCATAAGAACAGTAGTGCCTCATTTTTCTGCCTTGAGAATTACCAAATTTTCACCGTTTCTTAGGTTCTTTAGGGCTGCGCGTTCCTCTTTACTCATATTACTTTTTGGAGGTTTGGATTTATGTAGGATGACTGAGCAATTTTGTCTTATTAACTCTTTGTCCTCGTCATTAAGATTTTATATGTTGTCCTCTATGCAGCAAATAATATTATTCGTGGGGATGGAGGTCGGGGAGACAGCGAAGTTTAATCATCTTCCTAATACACCCAGTTTGGTTTTTCTTAGCGCGCGCGGATAAGTTTACCATGTTCTTTGCGTTGGTGTCTGGGTCATTTTTATTGTTCAGTAGTCATTCTAGTTTGGAGGAGTGTTTGTTCTGAGCTTCTACGTACGTGTTTGCTGCTTTCATCACTACCATGGCATCTACTATCTTCCACAAATCAGGTGTCACGACCTGTGCTAGTTTCAAGTGGAGTATTAACACATTTTTGGATGTGTGTTCTAAACTACATGTATTCTTTTTAATTTTGCCTCTCACAATGGATAAACCTAGTCTGGAGAAGGTCATGTCGTTCCATTGTTTCTTGGATTTATGTTGTATCTGTGTGAATTTGTGTAGCACATTTCCGTCCCTACATTTCTTGAGAAATTCCAGATCTGTCACTCTTCTCTTAATCTTAACCCTAAGATTTTCTAAAACTCGAATTCCATCCAGAGTCTCCCTACCGTACAAGGAAATAATCTGATTAGTGAGATTTTTGTGGTTGGGATTTTTGGTTTTGATCAGAATAGCCATAGTTTTTTCAATAGCATGTCGACGTTTCAGATCCAAATCAAGATCCATCTTTAGGACAATGAGCCTGGGTTAAGAAGATGGGAAGAGCTGGTATAAATACTGGAATTGTGGGAAATATTTAGGTGTTGGATAGGCAGAGCCTAGTGGAAAAGGCATATTTGGATCCCCTCTATAGTCGATCCCAACATAAGGGTAGCCGTCTATGGCTATCACCTGTCGATGCCACCAGAAAATTAACTCATCATTGTAGGGGGTTGGCACCCTACCACCTCCTAACCGCCTCATCATGTCGATCCACTGTGACATGGATGGATCACACAGTCCATGTGGAATGATCTCTACTCTAAGGGTCAATCCTGGAACACACTCAAAGAAAAAACTACACAAGATGGATGCAAACCCAAAGTTTCTCTCTCCCTTATTTGCAATTCATCATTTGGTTCTTCATGTTAACCAGCATTGAGGTACACCAGTCATAAACCGTGGGTTGTAAACACTCCACTGCATAAAACATGAGTGGCATTGATGCCTAGTGAAATGAGGCCAACCCAAAGATCTATGTAATAACAAGAACGTCGATCTTCAAAATCGGGTTCTTGATTGCCCTGATTGGGAGTTGGTTCCCTACTTTGTCTATGCCTGCAACACAGAGGATGTCGATGTAATCCTCCATGGTCATACCACCACCATCCCTCGGGCCTTGAGATTAACTACCTCGCCCCAGCGAGACAATCCTATAATGAAATATATGTCATCGACTTCAATCCTCAATGGTTTCCCATCGAGATTGAATGCCTATGTCTCTAGATCCCAATAGTTTACGAGCATCTGGAGTAACCTCACTTGAGCCCTCATTCCTTTGAGAGCCCAAAATTTATAAAGGACACACCTTTCAAAGATAATTGGGCCATTGCATCCCTTTCCACTGCTGCATATACCTCCTCATGCTCCCTCTCCCTCCATTCAAGCACCATCCTGCCAAATGAAAGCCATTTTTTGAGTTAGATTTTGTAAAATCGTTGTTTGCAGACTTGTATGTAGGATACAGTGTTAACAGTCATGTGTAGGGCCGCATATACATGAGAAGTATTTTCTTTTCCTACGTACATGCCTCCATGTATGGGACCTGATGAATTGTCACCCACGTACACCCTAGTTTACACATTGTGCCCTCTTAAACTCAAAAAATGAGTACTAAATTTAAATTTTACTCCACTAAAAGCGAAGAGGAGGGGAAGGGCACTTACTTGGTCCAGACGGTTTCTAATTTCGTTGATAGTATCTCTCGCAATCGCCACTTGAATATCTTGGAAAAAATGGCCTAAAATGCACTATGTGGGTGAAAAAACTCAAATGGTATGGTAAAATGGTCTATTTTAACTATTAATGGAATTTTTTTACCCATTTCATATAATTTGGGATGATATTTTGACCTTATGGACTAATAGTGCAGTGGAAAGAGTTGGTTTTGGTGGTTTTGTCCAAGATTTTTTGCGGCTTCTAGCGTCATATCGCCATTTCATGACTTCGGCATGTGTTTTTTTCACTAGCATATAGGATAGGTTCTCAATCCTTTTTGGAATTCTTACATTGTCCTATGACAGTGATCCATATGCCTTAGGTATGAAACCATTTATTAGTGACACAAAACCTTCTTACTGCTACTAGAAGGGTCGTTATTAAGTGGTAGAGGCTTACCAAACATGGGTGCCCTAGCTAGAACCTTTGTGCCATTCGGTGCCCATGCATAAATTATTCCATAGGACCGGGAGTCCCTTACAATTCTGATATGACTTTGCGTTTGAACCTCATATTCTTACTCACGAGGATTCAAACCTTCACCTATGGGACTCCCACCGAGTCTTGTTTAAGCTCTTTTCTGACTCTCTCAAAAGAGAAAATATTCTCGAGTGTACTTGTCTCTTTCACACTCATTAAATGGATTTGAAAGGACGTTTGTTTGGTGTAAGTTTAACTCTTTTTCGCACCAATTAGACTAATTCCAAAAAATGAATGCTCTAGTCAACATTGGCTAGTAGAGTTCTCCTGAGTATTGTTTTATACTTTTTCGGGCCTAGGGGACTAAATTTACAAAAAAAGACATTCTTTGGAGTTAAGTTGTAATTGCATTCCTTCCTCCTGCTTTCAGTATTGAGCCTATTGTCAGTTCCTGCTTTCTCGTTATAAGCCTCTTACCTCAACAATTTGCATCACTATCCAAGCAGAGTCGTGTTTATATCCTTTGCAGCTTGACACCATGTACCCTAAGAGGAAACATTTCCCCAAGTGTCCATGCCCCGCATGCACTTCCTTGCATTGAGCATAGGTATGTTCCACCGTTTGGAGCTAGTTGCTTACCTACAACACTCATTTCCTCCCCTGTATCATAGAATTTATTTTTCTATGAAAAAACAAAAAAAGACAGGTGGGAAAAGAATATTATCTCATATCAACAATAGTTGTGTCGCCTTTGAACAGACACAAACTTTTGAGTCCACTTGTCATCCAAATTTTGGGTTCAGCATGACCTTAGGAAGCTGAGCTCGTTACTTAGAGTTTACTCCTCTGACTGGTTATTCTTCCAGTCTCTATGGAGAATTTGATTGATGTCTCCTACATTACAAAGTTTCATCATCAAGTCTATGTTGTCGAAGTCCCCCATATGTCTCATGCTCTTGTTCAAAGGAAGTATATAATCTTGTGTCGGCCATTTATCAGAACTCTTGACTTTACATGTCGGCCATACCCTTAGTGTGTCTCAGAGTTACATTAAGTTGTAGTCCTATCATGCACCCTAGTCCTACTTTCATTATAGGTAGGTAACCTTGAACGCAACATTTGACATCTCCTTATTGGTCGTTGACTAGGGGGTTTCCCTTATGTTAGAAGGCAAGAAATCTATTCACACATTGGGATTCATGCAGTGTCTTGGGTTCCATTAGCCTTATTGGTGGTTTCCTCGCCTTTGTCGTCATTCTTCCTTGTTGGTTGCTATTCGAAGGGTATTTTCCGTGCACTGCTTGCATCTAGTGCATGCAAAAGACACACATGGTCATTGGTTCATGAACATCTTATTCGTCTGAGCTCCTTCTAATAAAAAATACATTGCTTTGTACCTCGTGTTGACTGATGAGATATGCCTTAATGCACTCCTTTCAATAGGTATCCTTCCATCGACTTCAACTCATCTATTCTGGAAATGATACATAGATTCTTATGAGTACGTAGAGGCTTGATGTCATCAGTGGCAGCTTCTCTCGCCATCGACAGTTGGGAATACATTAATGTCACTTGATCGATGGATTCTTCAATTTTTTGACCTCAACACCCTTATTCACACTTGTAAGAATGTACTTGGTGCCTTGATACCTACTTTCATTATCAGTCGGTTGTCTCACATTTGTTAATAGTATACCTTAATGATCGATAATCAAACGAACTCTCATTGTGTTCAAAATAAACTCCTCTATTCACATGATGTAGACTTGCACCTTCGACGGATAGTGTAGAAGACCTCCAGCTTACAGTAGTAGAATTTCTATTTTGTCGTGGTCTTTCATTGTACCGGTACCTATATGACTTCAATGATCATGGGAGATCAGATTGTACTCCATTGTATACATATATATTCAGATTGATTTTGAGACTGGTTTTCCACTGGGCCTTGTTTGTGACTATGACAGCCTATGGAATGTGTCTACTTTGTATTTCCTATTCATGTCCATGAACAACTATTTGGTATATATCCACATGTATCTGCAGTGTAATTCAAATTGGCATCCATGTGTACAAATTCATTATGGACAGTAATATTCTCACGATCAACTAGCCCTTCCAGTTGAGTCTCCATTACTCCACTTCTGGGAATTGTAATGTATTTTGGCCATCGCATATACTCCTCTTACCTCACACATCAGGGGGCATCTGTTATAACTAATTTTATCTCGCCCCATGCAACTTTCTTGGATGTCCTTTCAATTTCCCTATGTAGAATTGAAGTCCCCTTTTTGTACCTTCCAGAGCCAAAAAAACACATTTTCCCACATATACGCGCCCTACCAGTTAGACAACATGTGTATACATAGGTTGCTCCACTACATACCATGTACATCGGGTTTGGTTCTAAAAATTAAAAATTGTGTCAGGTTTCCATGTCACGAGATTCATGATCCTTGACCTTCCATATACTGGAAACTTTCTGAATCGACCCTTCAGTTCCATTCGAAGGCTATAAATTGAGCCATATCCAAGCCATGGAGGAAGAGAGAATTCAAATTTTGAGAGCAAAGATACTCTGGAAAAAATTTCACATTGAGTCTGCATCCCTTTATGCTTTAAAGTCTGAACTCAATGTTCAGCACCCAAGCTCTTCCTTCTTTGATGGAGAACCTCATTATCTCCTTTATATGAGCTTGCCTTTGGTGGAGGATTGAAGTGGTGGAAGCCCAGCTGGAAGGGACTTATTTTATCAATTCTGAGATGTACTGACAGATAAGTTTGTCACCTATACACTTTTGTTGATTATTTTAATAGAAATACTCTTTTCTCGTCCAATTGATATCTTGCAAATATATGAATTATTATTCCATGGGTGTAATTGTCATGTATGTTAATGGATTATGTTATTTTATGTGCTAAAATTATATATTATCACCATATGCTTGTGTATCTTGGTTGTTGAGGACAAGTTGCAGGTATAAATATTTGAGTTGTGTGCTCAATAGTGATCTTCATCGAACATCTGGACGACGTAGGATCTTGGTATTGTCTTGTTAGAATTTTCATTTATATAGCATACTTGGGATTAGAGTTTATTTCTGCAGTCATTCTATCTATTGTGGTTTACCCCATGCCATAGAGATATTTTCCTCGTAACACCTATTGGGAGCATCTTAAGATTTCCCACTTACTAGATCCCATGCATATATTTAAAAAAGTTTCATATTCTTTATGGAGGAACATATCATTGAATGAAAGTGACACCTTGGTTGTGAGGAGAGATATTATTTCTTCAAAAACTAAAAATAAACATTGGCCAAGACAAGAAAGTAGAGGAGAGGTTGGTCCCTCTTGGTCTTTCAAAGAAGGTGATGTCCCATGGATTTTGAAGAAAAAATATATTTATTTGGAAAAGGAAGTTATATTGGGTGTGACGTTGACTTATTTATACGGGTCTTCCCTACGACGTTGCTTCACTGTGTGTCAAGGCCATTTTTCGAGGTTGAAATTGTTGATTAAGGTTGGTTGTAATTGATGTCAACCCTTGAAGCAAGCCCTGCAACACAAAGGTTTGGGTAATGGACCCAATATTGTTTGATCTAAAGATGACTCATTATTGTCTTGTTATGGTTGATAATAAGTAAATATGGATGAAATCCAATGTGGTCCCCTTATGGTGAAAGCCCTCACGGGAAGATGCTTTGCGGAGTAAAAGAACCCATGATTAATTGTGGAATAATGAGAAGAAGGACAATGAATTTTTCAAGTAAAATATCCCATATGAATATTTCTTTTCATTCCATTTCCATTGGTATGTGGAATGTCACATAACTCCTCACGGTTAGAGAGTTATGGCCATGAGAAGTTGGAGACCCCAAGTTTGGGTAGTGGACCCAAGTTTGTTTGATGGATAACGGTATGAGTTATGATATAATTTCAGATAATACTATTTTATATGGGTAGTACATGTCATTCCATTTCTGGTGGTATGTGTAACGTCACATAAATCCTCACGGTTTGAGAGTTATGGCCTTACAAAGTTGGAGGACCCTCATATGTCATCTAGAAGCCCCAAAAGGTCAAAGTAGTCAAAGTGGTTTAAGAGATTTTAAAAGGTAAATAATAAAGTGAAGTAATGAGTGTATTATAATTCAAAGTGAATACAAAATAAATTATTTCAATAATAAATTTAATGGAGAAATTGGAAGTGGGTTAAACCTAAAATAAGGAAAGTGGGGCCAAGTGACCTAGAAGATGTTTTTAAGGAAGCTACTTGGAGAGTATAAATAAGAGGCAAGGCTCTCTCATTTTAATCACACTTGAGAATATTGAATACCTATAGTTGTCTGAGGTAACCAAAGGATATCTAAGATAAAATTCTAAGGAAAGTGAAGAAAAGAAGGCCGAAATGCAAGGAAGGATAAATTATTTTGATGGTGCTTTCTAAGGTATGTTATTTACAGGTCATCTCACCATTTTTGATATAATGTTTTTTCTATAATTACTTAGATTGTGAAACTGATATTCCATTTATAAAACATATCCAAGTATCTATTTTTTAAAAATCAGCTTGGGGGTGGTTGTATTTTGGGAGTTACACTCCGTGGAAAATAGGGTTTGTGGCTAGTCTCAAAACTAGTCAAAAACAGGTGTTTCGGGTAAAAACACCATAAATTCTTCATAATAGATCCAAATTCAGTGAAACCAAATGTGTTGGTTAGGGTATAGTCTTTAGTATGTTGTGTAACAGTTTTAGATATTTCAAAAATATTCAGTGCGGGGCATGCTCTACAAGGTCAATCTCTAGAATAAGCCAGAATTTAGCAAGGTATGTCATTTTTGCTATAACTCCTTTTCTAAGAGGTTCCAAGTAGTGACACTTGGAGGAATTGTACAATACACATTGAATAAAATTTTGTATAAGTTTCATATATTTATACATTACAGGTACAAAATTATGATTACTTCAAGTTAGGGTTGTTGACTAATCCAAAACTAGGCGTGTGAGACTAAAAAAAAGTTTGATGAAAATGCTAGTCTCTTGTTGTTAAAGTTAAGGAAGGTTTGCAGGAATGTGATCATATACACCAGTTCTATAACAGAGCTACAAATAAAAATTTTATGATGAAATTGATGAGGGCTTTTGGTTGAGGTACATGTTGAGTACATGGTTAAGACAAGTAGTTGATGAGTTGGCACATACATGAGGTGTATAGTTGATGATGTTGGTACATATTGATGAGTCATAGTTGATGAGTAGTTGA
>ML785040.1:180198-190732 GCA_009831015.1 Picea engelmannii | reverse complement strand
TGCAGTACCCACACCTCCATTTGCATCTTCGGTACTATCACCCGGTATAATTCTTACCCACATGAGTTGTCCCACTCATAGCACCCTTTTTCACTTCTGACACTCATGTTGTTTTTCAAAACCCTTTAGGGATGGGAGTCCCGATAGTCTTACATCATGTCACAAATCAACCACATACTCCTTCTCCTCATTTTGCTAGCTTTCCCAACAGACTCCCAGATTATCTCTCCACGGTTCTATGGTCGGGTTGCACCTCTGCAGTAGCATGAACCCTCCATTTCATCCACAATCCGTCTACCCATCTGCAAATCTACCTTCATTTCACCTACCTCATACAGAAACCCACCCATGGGGCCCCCACCCTTCATCAATTCTCTGAGCAAATTATGCCCTACCTAGGCCCACCATATCACACTGGGGCACCCGTTTCTGTATTTGTACATTTCCCCCCAAATATTCGTTATTTATTGTACAAACGCCTTTATTTTTAGTCGTTACATTACCTTTTTGTCATCACCTTTGGGCGACCTACTTCCCTTTTTGGCCAACCGCAACCCATGTCACCCTTGGTTGGAGCACTACTTATCATCCACCCTTACCTGCATCGTCCATATCTTCAGAGTATCCCACATGCCACTTACCTCTACCCTCTGAATTTGTTCACCTTGGCCCGCCTCTGGCACAACTTATCCCCGGTCTTGTCGTCCCCCTGACACTCGACCTCGTTGAACAGTTGTGGCCACTTTTTATCTCACACATACTCCAACCAAGGGTAGTCTTGAGTCTTCCCACATATTGACTTTTTCCATGTACCTCCTCCACTTCCTCACCTCACCTAGTAGATTTCCCGAAGCCATTTGCTTCTGGGAGTCGCATCCCCCTTTTTTGTCGACATCAGCACAATTTTCCAGAACGGCGACAGTATCTTGATTCTCATTCTCCACTCAATGAGAGATATCGGATGGCACAAGGTGAAACACCATTGCTCCTTGCTGTTGTTGACCCCCATAACATTCGACGCCAACACTTTCTCATGTTATGGTGGGTCTTACTTTGCGACTATCGCAATTAGTTCTTTCATTTGCCAAAGACCTCTGAACTTGGTTGGGCTATCACTGCCCACATACTCGGTGATACTTATTACCGCGATCACTGCCTACTATTCAGAGTATGTTCATCTGCAGAATTGTCTTCTACCTTTATCACGACCACCCCCAAGAGCGTTGCAGTTGTCTACACCAACACTTCAGTCATCTTTTTTTGGGGTTACCTGACACGAGCATGGGGCATGCCCGCCTCGTTTGTACATAGTTTTTTGTTTTCCACACCTCATGGAAGGTCGGGTCCTACCGGTTCCTTTTTCCCTCCAATGGATTGCTCTGAACGATCCCACTATTGCTCTCTCTTACAACAACATTCTCAGTAGAAGAAACATTGATGGATTTCGGCTATACGTATGCTCCTAACCTCATCCATCAGGGGGCATCTATTATCACTGAAATTTTGTCCACACATGGTTACAAGAACTCAGCATTGTCAAACAATGATGAAGTCATCCATGGACCTGAATTAATACCAAGGAATTCATAAAAGGGTCAAAAAACTATACAAAGTAGTGAAAAATTGAATGGTGTTATGAAGACACTGGGCGCGCGCGCACATGCGCGGAACAGGAACATAGAAATCGTGCACATGCGCACGATGCGTGATTGTTATCGCAAAAATCCGCACACCTACTAAACGACGCATTTATGAGAGTGGACGGCCTCCCACCCACTTATGTTTCAGCTCCCAAGCCGATTTGACCCTCAAATCTGGACTGGATTCGACTTGATGGCTGGTCAAAGACCTAGAAATGCCCTAATTAGCCTCTTTTCACACTACAAAGCAGTTAAACAATAGCTCAAAGGAATGCTATAAAAAGGCTATGGATGCACCTCATTTTTCAAGGAATTCAAAGTAATGTTATGATGCCTCTATTCTCTTGAGGACTCCATCCTTGTCAAGAGCATATTTGCACCATTACATTGGGCAATCCATCTCACCCATTGAGTGGCTTTGTAAAGAGTTCTTTCATCATTTTCCATTTTTCTTTGTTGTAAGAAGAGCTAGCTAGTGGGGGTCCAAGAGCCCTCCCTTGGAGCAAGAAGGGACTCATAGTCCCCTTTCTTCTTAGTGTATTGTTTCACTAATAGATCAACCTCAACATTGGTGACATGGGTCTTATGGTTCTTTTTGTTTCTATGTCCCTATACTCATGAATTTAGTTGTTATTGCATTTCTTAGTTTAATTCTTAATTGTAGTTTTTTGTTTCTTTCCCTAACTCTTTTCCTTGTAGTTGTCATGCTCAGCAGACCCAACTGAGCTTGCAAGCACCTCTATTTTGCTCACTAAGGTGACGGAAGAGGTTCAATAGGCATCAAATGGCATTTTTGGAGGTCAAATATTTCTCAATTTTAGCTAGACCCCTATATGTTATTCAATAGGATCTTGGATGCAAAAGTTATGCCTCCCAAAAGTTGACCACCATGGTACAAGTGGATGTCATGTCAGCCCCCATTACTCACACATATGGGGCTACCCACATATGGAATTTCAAGAAGATTCTATAAAGTCCAAAACCTTATCACAGTTGAGAGTTGAGGAAGTCAAAGCCCTACCCCTTGATGGCTAACGGGCGATGTTAAATACCGAGTTGCTAGGAGGAGAAGGGGTTCCATTCTTTAGCATTGTATTTGTTCCATAGTTGAGCAGAGCACCTAGGAGTGGTATTTTGAGGGTATAATAGGGGAGGAGAGTTTTTTTAGTATCCATACAGGTCATAGTGTCAAAGATAACTCCACACAGAGTGCCTCTTTCTTTGTACTTGCATTTGAAGAAAAGAGAGTGAAGCGATATCACCTTCTGGACAGGTTTTCTCCCGTATTGTGTTTTCCAGGTTATATCTTATGTTTATTTGTGGATGGTGTGTGAATATTTATTTTTGTTCTCTATTTTCCGCATTTCATCCATTTCATATATTTTAAATAGAAAATCGGTAATCAAAGAATCTGAGATCTAAAGGAAATTAACCTTCACAGTAAAGATTTCAGTGTTTTAGTAGATCTGTTGTGACGAAATGTCCAGTGGAATATCCATGATAGTTTACAGATCACTCATCTTGCTCCATTACACTCTGTGGTTACCATTGGGCCCTTTGGAAAGTGGGGGGTAGAATTTATGATATGTAAGTCTACTTTGGCTAATGGTCACAATTACATCATTGTGGCTATTGACTACTTCACCAAGTGGGTTGATGCTATGCCTACTTCTTCCAACAAGGGTACTACAATGATGTTTTTCATATTCAACCACATTATTGCTAATTTTGGCATGCACAAAATGATTGTTATTAATCATGGGTCTCAGTTTCAGAACAAGATGATGACCAAATTAGCAGCCAAGTTGGGTTTTCAGCAAGAAAATTTGCATCCTTACTATCCCCAGTCTAATGGTCAAGTTGAAGCCATTAATAAATTTTTGACAACCATGATGCAACAAATGGTTAGCAAGAATAAGGCCAACTCACATATGATTCTTTTTTTGGCATTATGGACATACTAAATCTTAGTTAAAGATTCTATTGGTTTCACACCTTTCCAACTCATTCATGGGGTGGAGGTAGTATTGTTGATTGAATGCAAAATTCATTTGTTCAAGCTAGCTGTAGAATTCCTACCCAATACCTCCGCTAAGGAATAACATCTTATTTATTTCACATGTTTTGACAAACATTTTCGAGAAGTTGCACTTGCCAACTATACTCATAAGAAGCATGTCAAAGCCCAATATGATAAAAATGCTTGTCCTTAAGTCTTTGTTGAAGGTCACTTGGTTTTGGTTTATGATCAGGATCATGAAAAATTAGGGGCTATGAAATTTGAACCTTTGTGGCACAGTCCTTACATTGTGAGCCACGTATTGCAAAAATAGACCTATGAGTTAGTTGACTATGAAGGGAATCCTTTGCAGGATCCTTGCAATGGGCTCTACCTAAAAAAGTATTATGTACAGGCAATGATACCATGTGGTTCTTTTTGTAACATGTTGTATTTTTAAAGTTTTGTACTTTGGCACTTTTTGTTTACGTTTTGGTTTCCGGTTCAAATGCTTATCATGCTTGATGCCTGATTTGCATATGTCATCATCCACACCCATTTATGTATGTTTTGCAGATGGCACCAATTGTAGTACTTGGGATATTGTGTTCACTACTTGGGTGGGTTTTTCTCCCAAAAACCAACTTGTGAGTTTAGGGGCACATGCCTCCGTCCCATGACCAACAACATTGTGAAGGCATCCATCAAACTTCTTTTTGAAGCCATTGCTCTCAACATCCATAGGTTAGTTGTAAAATTGGATTCATAGTTAGTGGTGTCGTAGTTGAATAATGTTTATCATGTTAGAAATCCTACACTTCTCAGGAAGTACTTAAGGGTGTGACTTCTTGAATGCTAGTTTGGGTTCATTACTCATATTCATGTTGCAAGAAGTTTAAACACATTGGCTTATTCAATGGCTAACTATGTGTTGGATTTACATATGTTGCATTCAAAAATACATCAACACAAACATGAATGTATAATACTCATGGAAGATAAATACACATCATTTAGCTCATATATATATATATATAACCGACACACTGTGTCCAATAAATATGTAATGTACAAAAATTGGGCCTTCTGGCCCATAATGATACAATCTCAAAATGTATCCAATCTATATATTTGTAGATGATAAGTAGGAGAGACCCTAGGACTAATCCTTTAGGGATAACACATGTGTCTCATGGTAGCACATGATCGCATTGGATACCCACCTCAACAGTCTTACAAAAGGACATAGTACTCCAACCATGTGGTGTTGTAACCACCGAGGCATGTCATCAACTCTCATCATAGGCACGTCCATAGTGAGCCCCTCTAGGTTCCTATGCATCTCGCAAAGGTTTTATGCAGTGTCTACCTCCTCCTCCTCAACATATGGATATTTCTCCTGCCTTTCTCTGTGGCGGTTTAGGGGCATCCCAACTAGTCAAAATGGACCCATATCTGTGTCATGAACAACAATCGTCACTTCCATTTCATACCAAAAATATATAGTATTTTTAAAAATCCAAAAAATGTTAAACCCAAAAACTTAAAAAACGTGTTCTTTCTTACCAACATCACCCCACTATTCTCCAGGAGGTCGTACAAGCTCAAGATCATGCCAAAAGTTTGTACTGGCATAGGGATAGTCTTCGATCACAACAATCTTCTCATCCCACAATCAAAGAAATCATGGTGAAAAGTGCTCATGGGAAGGTTGCCTCCTAGGTTAGCCAAATCTATCCACCTCTGCATATTAGGCTTTGTAAACCTAGTGAATGGAGTTAATATGTGAGGGTGCATTTCTGGTACTCTCTCTAAGAAAAAGGAACAAAGGTTCAACCTATAATTGAACTATTGTGTTTCCATGTCTTGCATCTAGCCAACTAATCCCTCGTGTTGACCACTAGTCCTATGCACCATCATAGATCATGGATCATAGAAACTCTAATTCATAGTGAATATGCACACATGAAACCAAGTGCCATGGTTGACCCCACTACCCAAGGGGAAATTGTTGGACATCTTTAATTTGCAGTTGATTGCTACTCTCCCTGGACCTAGGTTTGTAATGAGCAACAATGTACTCATCCACAGTCCTAACAGCTCTACCCCTACCACCTCCCTTTAAGATCACCAACTCACCATGTTGAGACAACCCTGTCAGGAAATGGATGTCCTCTATATCTATGTGGACTATCTCATGTCCCACTCTGAAAAAATACTCATCTAGGTCCTAGAAACCCATGAGCCTCTTAAGTAGAATGCTTTGGCTTCACATGTTTTAACTCTTGAAGAATGTTAAGAGCTCATAATATCTCAATGCATACAAAGTGGCTTGGTCCTACAATGTGGCCACTTTAGCCACCTTGTGTTCTCTTTCTTTCCACTCCACCATTATGATTAACCCTGTAAAATTCAAGTAAATAATTGTACATCTGTCTCTAGTCAAATTTTCTGAGAATTTCTACCCTTTTTGTCTATCTTAGGGCCCAACTGCAACTGTTCACGAGAACATCAGTGATCAATTGTGAATTTACCATGTAAAAATTGTGCCTAAGGCCTTTTGGCCACGACTGTTGGGTTGAATCCACAACTGTGCATTTGTGTTCGAAACGGGGTTCGAGACCTAGGAAATTATTAGCCAAAAAAAATTGAAATAGACAGAAATGCAAGGCATGAGTTGATAGCCTACATAGTCTAGAAGAAACTCAAATCCACCAGTTGAATCTCTTGCAATCCACATGGGAAGTTTGAGGGGTAAAACAAGTTTTACTATGTGGTTATAATCAACAAGGTGAAATGGTGAATATGAGCTTATTTAGCCATATATAGACATGTTTTTGACCCCTTTTGGGTCTTAGACCACCGTTTTTGACCCCTTTTGGGTCTTAGACCACCATTTTTTCACCTTTGTCATGACAAAAACCCCATACGACTTCTATTTTTTTCATTCAAATGGTTAAAAGAGTTTTATATTGGTTTTTAACTTCTAGATTAGTGTTGTTGATGACTTATACAAGACTACAAAACATCTTTTTGGTACTTTTTATACGACTATCTTTTATGGAATTTGAGGTAAATGGTTCCAACTGGCATATAGTGATAGGTTTCTCACTTGCATCTTGCATTATTAACCAAAAAATGTGTTGACGTTATGCCTTAAGTTTGATCTTGTCAAGTTGTGACATTTCCCTTTCTTATCCTCTATAGATCATAACTTGTTTGACAATGCCTATTGTCTATAGGTTGCTCTAGTTAGCACTTCTTTTGCCATTCAATGTGTAATGTACTTAGGGAGGATAATAAGGGGTATATAGGGAGATACCCACGGGGATAATGAATGTAATGTAACCTTAATAATGGAATTGTCCCACTTGGCAATTGATGGGTAATAAATAGGCCCACTAGGTAGTTAAGAGGAAATAATGTAATAATAAGGGGTAGTTGGTATAGACCCCTGTAACACCCTATTTCCCCCAGTCTGTAAATATAAGTATATTGGCCAAGGAACTATGGAAAACCTAAAAGTGTGAATGTTTGATTTGATGGACCTTTGTACAAAAGTTCGATGAATGTAAATTATGTTATTTTAATAGAAAATGGTACGTGTTGCATGACTGTTGAAAGAGGGGATGTGCTAAGAGAAAACCGCAAATGCTAAGAAAGCTGGTGGAGGGGACCCAAAATGGTTGTGTTGCGCCTCTTTCGTCACCTTGGTGAGAAAAATAGAGGTGCTTGCAAGCTCAGTTGGGTCTGTTGAGCAGGACAGCTGTAGAGAAAAGAGTTAGAGAAAGAAAGTAAAAACTACAATTAAGAATTAAACTAAGAGATGCAATAAAAACTAAATTCATGAGCATAGGGACATAGAAACAAAAAGAACCATAGAACCCATGTCACCAATGTTTGAGGCTGATCTATTAGTGAAAACAAAGCACCAAGAAGAAAGGGGACTATGAGTCCCTTCTTCCTCCAAGGGAAGGCTCTTGGACCCTCACTAGCTAGCTCTTCTTACAACAAAGAAAAATGGAAAATGGTGATGAAAGAACTCTTTACAAATCCACTCAATGGTGAGGTGGATTGTCCAATGTAATGTTGCCAATATGCTCTTGTCAAGGATGGAGTCCTCAAAACAATAGAGGCAGCATAACATTACTTTGAATTCCTTGAGAAAATGAGGTGCATCCATGTCTTTTTATAGCATTCATTTGGATTATTGTTTAACTACTTTGTAGTGTGAAAAGAGGCCAATTAGGGCATTATTAGGTCTTTGACCAGCCCACCAGTCGGATCCAGTCCAGATTTGAGGGTCAAATTGGCTTGGGAGCTGAACCATAAGTGGTTGGGAGGCTGACCACTTCCATAAATGCGTCGTTTAGCAGGTGCGCATATTTTTGCGCTAACAGTCGTGCATCGTGTGCCTGTGCACGATTTCTATGTTCCTGTTCTGCGCATGCACGCGCGCCCAATGTCTACAAAGCGCTCTTCAATTTTTCACTACTTTGTATAGTTTTTGACCTTTTTTTAATGTTGTGGTATTAATTCAGGTCCATGGATGACTTCATCACTGTTTGACGATGTTGATCTCTTGTAACCATGTGCGGACGAAATTTCAGTGATAACAGATGCCCCCTGATGGATGAGGTTAGGAGCATATGTATAGACAAAATCCATCAATGTTTCTTCTACTGAGAATGTTGTTGTAAGATAGAACAATAGTGGGATCGTTTAGAGCGATCCGTTGGAGAAAAAAGGAACCGGTAGGACCCGACCTTCCATGAGGTGTATAAAATAGAAAATTGTGTACAAACGAGGCGGGCATGCCCCATGATTGTGTTATGTAACTCTAAAAAAAGAGGACTGAAGTGTTGGTGTAGACAACTACAGCACCCGCGGGGGTGGTTGTGATAAAGGCAGAAGACAATTCTTCAAATGAACATACTCTAAATAGTAGGCAGTGATTGCGGTAATAAGTAGCAGCGATGATGTGGGCATTGATAGCCCCGCCAAGTTCAAAGGTCTTCGGCAACTGAAAGAACTAACTGCAATAGTCGCAAAGTAAGACCCACCGTAACATGAGAAACTATTGGCGTCGAATGTTATGGGGGTCAACGACAGTAGGTAGCAATGATGTTTCACCCTGTGCCATCCGAGATCGCTCATTGAGTGGATAATGAGAATCAAGATATTGTCGCCCTTCTGGAAAACTGTGTTGATGTTGACAAAAAGGGGGACGTGACTCCTAGAAGCAAATGGCTTCGTGAAATCTACTAGGTGAGGTGAGGAAGTGGAAGAGGTACATGGACAAATTCAATATGTGAGAAGACTCAAGACTGCCCTTGGTTGGAGGATGTATGAGAGAAAAAGTGGCCGCAACCATTCAACGAGGTCGAGTGTCAGGGGGACGACAAGACCAGGGATAAGTTGTGCCAGAGGCGGGACAAGGTGAACAAATTCAGAGGGTAGAGGTAAGTGACCTGTAGGGTACTCTAAAGATATGGATGATGTCGGCAAGGGAATATGATAAGTAGTGCTCCAACCAAGGGTGACATGGGTTGCGGCTGGCCAAAAAAAGGGAAGCAGGTCGCCAAAGGTGACAACAAAAAGGGTAATGTAACGACTAAATATAAAGGTGTTTGTACAATAAATAACGAATAATTGGGGAGAAATGTACAAATACAGAAACGGGTGCCCCAGTGTGATATGGGTGGCCCATGTAGGGCATAATTTGCTTGGAAAATAGATGAAGGGTGGGGGCCCCATTGGTGAGTATCTGTATGAGGTAGGTGAAATGAAGGTAGGTTTGCAGATGGGCAAACTAATTGTGGATGAAATGGAGGGTTCATGATACTGCGGAGGTGCAGTTTAAAAAATAGAACCGTCAAGAGATAATATGGGAGTCCATGTGGGAAAGCTAGCAAAATGAGGAGAAGGAGTATGTCGTTGATTCACGACATGATGAAAGACTATCAGGACTCCCATCCCTAAAGGGTTTTGAAAAACAGCATGAGTGTCAAAAGTGCCAAAAGGGGATATGAATGGGACAACTCATGTGGGTAAGAATGCTACCGGGTAATAGTATCGAAGATGCAAATGGAGGTGTGGGTACTGCAGAGCCGGGAATGGGGATCCTAGAGGCAAATATCAGAGGGTGTGACAGGAAATGTAAGTGCGATACAACAGGAAATATTGCATGCCAGTGCTGAGTATATACCTGAAGGGGTTGTACCGATGTATGATGATCAAGTACCTGCACACATGAAAACCAAATACCCAAAGTGAAAAATATCTGAAGAGAATCGAAGATATGAGCATGTATTTGATAAGCGTGAATATGCGCATGCGTACCTGACCAGGGTATGAAAAAAAAAGGTGCCCCGGGGGCTCAGGATGAAAAGAGGCCCAGGGACTGCTGTGAGGTAGATGACGGGATGATGATCCCGTGGCTGAAGACGGATTGAAAAATGGACACCGTGGGCTCCCGGAATGGTGAGTGGAAGTGTTGTAAAGAATTGGCGACTCCTAGATTGGCTGTGTCATTGGTTTTTCTCAGTATTTGGACATACCCCGCGGCCTGATTTGGCTTAGCCCGCGGATACCCGCGCTCTGTATTGGAACAGCACGCGGATACACGCGTGCTGTCTTGGTGACAGTCGCGGGCCTGTTAGGCAGTTCTTCAGCTTGGGTGGGGCAGTCATCCCTTCCTATGGTGAGAAGAGCTCTTATCAGAAGTTTAGAGTCTGGAACTTCACAGTCAACAGGTTAGGGCATTCTTCCCTTAGCTTGTGCTTGTTTTTTGGATTTTTGATAGAAAACATAAAAGAAGAAAAAACATTTATTTCATGGTTTTTAGGCAAGTGTTGGAATTAGCGTGTTCTTGATTGCTTGTAGCATTTTTGTG
>ML785040.1:135969-174597 GCA_009831015.1 Picea engelmannii | reverse complement strand
TGTGATATATGCCAGTCTAACACAATATTAGCTAGGTTATCCGTTATTTGATTCAATTGTCTTGGAATATGTGTAAATGTAATGGAATCAAAATGTCGAGATAAAAGCCTAACCTGCAGGTATTTGTGAAAGAGGCAAGGATCACGGACGCGGTACACATTGTTGAGCTGGAGTACGACTAGTTGAGAGTTGAGAAAGATGCTAAGGTGACGAATACGATGATGATGAGCATCGGCCAGGAGGCCAATGATGGCAGTGTATTCGGCTTGGTTGTTGGTTGTTGACCCCAAACATATGCCGCTCAAATGGAGCATTTCATGTGAAGGGGTGTAGAGAGCCCAAGCAGCCGAAGCGAGATTTTGCGTCCAATGGCTGGCGCCGTCAGCGTAACTGATGTGGTAGGCTGGTGGAGGAAGCATCTGTCAATAGCACAAAGGATAGTTTAGACGTGAGGGGAGGAGAAAAAAGATTAAAAAACACTAGAAAAAGAAATAACCTAAAGTAGAATGACTACGTTTAAGTGTAAAATTTCTTTAAGTATAACCCGTTGACGAGTTCTTTGAGAGAGAGGCCTTCGAGGGAGGCCAAAATATATGTGCCTTTGGTGAGGAAATGTTAAATGATGTATGGGCCATGCCAGAGTGACTCGAATTTTCCATGGCCAAAGGTATCATGAGCGATATCGTAAGCCAAGATGAGGTCGCCTTCGCGGAATGAGCGAAGGTTGACATGGCGATCAAAGGTAGCCTTGGTTCATTTTTTAGTTGCCTCGTTGTTCTGTAAGGAAGATCGACGATCTTCATCTAGAGACTCCAAGTTCAGCAAGCGTTGTTCCATTGGAGCAGTGTCAAGTAATAGCTCAATTGCAGTGCGTAAGGTGGGAATTTCGCACTCAATGGGGAGAGTGGCCTCAACCCCATGGACTAAATGAAATGGTATGAAACCAGTAGTTGTTTTCACAGCCATTCGGTAAGCCCATAGCGCAGAAAATAACATATGATGCCAATTGATTTTATGTTTATTAACCGTACGTTGTAACATGGTCTTGAGGACTTTGTTAACTGCCTTGACCTATCCGTTAGACTGAGGGTAATATGGTGAGGCAAACTCATGAGAGAATCCTAACCGAGATGAGAGTTCGACGAAGATCTCATTCTCGAAGTGTTTCCCATGGTTGGAAACGAGTTGGAGGGGTACTCCAAAGTGGGATATGACATGGTTAAAGAAAAAATGCGCTGCAGTGTCAGCGGTGTTGTTGAAAGTGGGCATAGCTTTTGCCCATTTGGTGAAGTAGTCCATGGCAACAACGATGTATTTGTGACCATTGCTGGAGGAGGGATTACAAGTCATAAAGTCAATGCCCCATTTACAAAAAGGGTCGGCAGTAATGACAGGGTGAAGAAGAGTGGGGGGAGCTCGGGCTTTGTTGGCGTAAAGCTGACATTGCGCACATAGTTTCACGGCATGAATGCAATCATGAAACAAGGTAGGCCAAAAGTACCTGGCTCGGATAATCTTTTGAGCAGTGGATATACCCGAAAGATGGCCCCCACAGGCGCCACTGTGGCAGTCATTTAAGACTCTATCAGCCTCGTCAATAGTCAGGCATCGACGAAGAATGGTGTCAACGCCCCGTCGGTATAGGACGTCTCTGATGAGGAGGTAGCGGGGGGTCTAATGGCGAATACGTTGACGATCATCTCGTGAAAGGTGGTTACCGAAATTTTGAGTTCGGAGGTAGATGAGGAGGTCATCGTACCAAGGATCATTCGAAGTGATGTAAAAGAGATGTTCATCGGGAAATTCGGTGTTGATGGGGGCACTGGTGGTGTCAGAGGGGAGGGTCGTGACAAGTTTGGCGAGAACGAGGGCCCTATTACTCTTAGGTGTTGAGAACTTGAGGTCATATTCCTGAAGGATAATGATCCATCAAGCAAATTTGTCGTTAACTTGCTGACGGTTGAGCAAGTACTGCATAGGGTTGGAATTTGCGACGACCTTTGTGGTGCGAAGAAGAATGTAATGGCGTAGTTTCTGGACTGCGAGGACAACTGCAAGAGCAAGTTTCTCTCCGTGTTTATATTTCAAGGGTGGCCCTGAGAGGTTTCTACTAACGTAATAAATGGCATGTTCACGATTTTCATCTCCGAGCTGGACGAGGACGCCGGCTACTGATACAGCTGATGCTAATACGTAGAGGATATAGTCGCGATTATAGTCAGGTGCACTAATTAACGGTGCATTTAAAAGCATTGTTTTAAGATCGTCAAATGACTGTTGGGCATGGTCGTCCCAATGAAATGGGATGTCGTGATGTAGTAAGCGAAGGAAACCGTGTGCGCGTATGGCGTAATCTGGGACAAAGCATCTAAGAAAGTTAGCTTTCCCCTATAGACTCTGAAGTTGTCATAAATTCCGGGGAGGTGGAATTTCGGTGATAGCTTGGACTTTGAGGGGGTCCATGGTAATACTGCTTTGGGAAACGATAAAACCGAGGAGGCACCCTGCGATGACACAGAACACATACTTGAGAGGATTTAAGTGGATGTTGTACTGACAACACCGTTGAAAGATGATTCGTAAATCATCGAGATGCTGGGTGCATTTCTTGGATCGAGTTGTGAGGTCATCCAAGTAGGCGAGGATGATGTGGGTCAGATCATGAAAGATGTATGTCATAGCCTGCTGGAAAGTTGCGCCGACATTCTTTAAGCCGAAAGGCATGACACGATATGAAAAAGTACCGCACGGGGTAGTGAATGCGGTTTTATATTGATCAGCGGGGTGAATTTGAATTTGATTATAACCAGAGAATCTGTCCATAAAGGAGAGAGCCTCATGGCCCGCGCAGTCGTCGATAATTTGATCGATAAAAGGCATTGTAAAGTTGTCTTTGGGACATGCATGATTGAGATCGCGAAATTCTGTGCAAACGCGGATAGTGCCCTGTTTTTTGTTAACGGGTACCAAGTTGGAAACCCATGAGGTATAGGTGATGGGGTAAATGAACCCGGCAGCGCATAACTTGTCAATTTCGGCTTTGATAGCCGCGGCTTTGGATGGATGTACCGGTGTTTTTGGCGAACTGGTGTAATGTCGGGCCAGGTGTCGATGCGATGTTCAACAATAGAGGGATCGAGGCCAGGCATTTTCGTGTATGACCAGGCAAAAATATCCCTATATTCCTGGAAGAGGGCTTTATATGCGACGATTTCTTGAGGAGTGCAAGCAGCTCCAATGGTGATTTCTTTGACGATGCCATTTTTAATGGAAATGTCGATTTTAATGGTGGGGCAAATGTTGGCCATATTTCCTTCTTCAAAAGCATCAGGGGCAGGAATGGGATTTTTTAACCAATCGATAGGCCCTGATGGGATAAAATCCTTGGTTTCGACCACGTAAATGGGGTTTTGGTTAGGAGGCATGGAGGCTTCCTGTGGAGAGAAGAGTGCACAAGGGTGTAGCGCATCCCAGGGAGAGTCCAGGTGGTTTAACTCTTCGAGTATTTCTTCGTCGCATTGGAAGTGATGGGAATACAAGGGGTCGTGAGGAGTGATCTTGGTGACAGTGGTCGTGTGGTTTCCCCCTGGTGAAGAAGTAGGGGGAACATTGTTAGGAGATGGTGAGGGTTCACTCGACATAAACCATATATTGAAGTACTGAGGGGTACCCGTGGTGGTTGGGTGGAGAGTGTCCGTAGGGGAATGAGCAGGAGAGTTGGGTGGGTTGGGGGGTGAATCCTCAGATACGTCATCTAAGAACCATGGAGGCATTGGGAGTGCCTTGAGTTCAGGAGAAATGACATGAAGATCCTCTAGTGACGAGGTAATGTCAATTATCGCCTCTGCGGGTCGGTGAAGCAGGGTCAATTGACGTTGCCTGTATTCAAGGATCATAGGACACTGGTATGTAAAATGAGCTAATGAATCCCAGAGAGAGAAAGGGCGTCTCATGCATTCATTGACTGAAGTGGTGACATAGCGGATGTCAGTGATATTTGCTGAGGAGGACATAGCAGGACTAGGGTTGTTCTGGAAGTTCTGGCGTACTGCGGCTAATGTCTGCAGAAAGCATGGTAGTGCTAGGAAATGGTGGCTATAATGGTTATATTCAGAACATATTGCACAGGCGTATTTGGTCCTCAACCCTTTACTACTAGAAGGAGGGGTGCTAGTGGCGAGACTAGCAGTAGTGGCGGGTGTTGGGGGAGTTTGATTGAGTGGGATTAAATTCCGTAATTCTGGTAGCGATGGATAGTTATTGGTTTGGTGGCCCTCTTTCTCACATGGTGCGCAAGGTGGTGGGATGCGTGGAGGAAGTGGAGCAGTGGGCTCCTTCTTCTTTCTCCTGCCCCCAGCTATGGCAGGAGGGTTAGTGAGTGGGGGTATGGTTGGAGTAAGAATGGGAATCGTCATGGGGATTCCTTCTTTCTGGGGGGGAAGGGATGGTCGAGGGACCATCTCTGGTGGGTGTAAATATCAAACTGGGATTGCTAACACCATATTAGGTAGTGTGAGCGTTACGGCTACTTGGAAAGCTTCGATACCTAGTGGAGGGTAAAAGAAGCGAATTTGAGTGAGGGGTTGGGGAACTGTCTCCCAAACTGGACTATGTCCCTGGGGAGAGGTGGAATCATGGACTGGTGGGGTCAACGAGTGTCCAGGAGGTTCTTGAGGAGGGGGTTCTGCGACGAGTGGGATGTCAGGTATGATAGAAGCCTCTGTAGGAGGAAGGGTATCCTCTGTGTGAGTTCCGTTAGATGATATGACACACACTTGATTAGAAGGGTGTAGGAGTGGTGGTGCTCCATGATATGTTCCTAATAAGGATGGATATTTAAAAATCCTCGGACCCATCTTGACGAGTGTATATGTGTCATGGCTTGTGTGGATGAGAGGAAGAATGTTATCGATGTTGGCAGATGGATTAGGCTCATAATGTGAGACTTTGTCAATGGTAACGATCTTCCCATTATGAGGGAACATCATTGTCTGAAAGACGGAAGATGCCACTGCCTTCATAGCATACATGTAGCTACGACCGAATAGGATATTATAATCGAGTGGGGCATCGATAACTTCGATATCGATAAGAATAGTCTTGCCCCTGAGTTCAACGAGGACATTTTGAAAGAGCCCTTCAGGAGAGGATGGTCATCCGTCATAAGCTCGTAATGTGATGGAAGAGGGTATGAGTTCCGGGGAACCAAGTTTCTGCCATACCGTTTTGGAAATAATGCATGTAGATGCACCTTCATCGATGATACACCGATGAACTGTGATGTTCTGTATTTTCACTGGTATTTGAAAAGCGATCAAGGCGGGAAGACGAGGTTCTCCATTATCAAGATCAAAGGTAATGAGTCGGGTATCTGCGGGGTCGACTGCCCCCAAGGCGAAAATTAGTGATTTCCACTGAGTAGGACAAGTCTGGAGGACCTCCAATATTGACATGGCAGTTGGGGATTGCGTTAAGTCGTCTACCAAACTATAGTTATGAGCTGCCCTAGCCTGTGGGTTGTGGACACTCCTGCACAATGGGATGTGAGGGATGTGAAGCGGTGGTTCGGTGGAAGGGCGAGGGATCACCAACAGGGGTCCAGTCAGTGTAGGGTTTGTCTCTTGAGGGATGGGAGGAGACTCACCAGGTGCATGATACTGATGACTACGTGTTTGCAGAAGGATTTATTCCTCATTTGTGAGGAGAATTGTATGATCTGCTGGATTGTTGGGGTTGAGATATTGCCCCACCTGAGGTGGGGGATGTTGTGTATCCTATTGGATGTTTATCACACCTTGATGTGTAATAGGATTTTGCAGCACGGCGGGAGGGGGTTGTTGCACGTATTTTTGTGGTGCCTGCTGAGGGGCAGGTGGTGCGGGAGAATGGGGAAGACTCCCAGAGTCTTTCAACCGTTTGAAATCAGCGATTTGGGGGAAATGATGAGTGTAATGGCCGAACTCACCACAAAGGGCACAAGGGAATATGGTTTTAACATTATTTCACCCTTGGCATTTATTATTGTTGCTCCCTTGGGGGTTTTGGTTCCCTTGGTTCTGGTTGCCCCCAGTGGGCTGGTGTTGTGGGGGTTGATTCCCGCCTTGTCCTGGGTTGTCGTTATTCCTGTTCTGTCCTTTATTTTTGGCATTGTTCGATGGATGGGTTGGATTGGCTGTATTTAACTGTTCAAAACTTTGGTATTGTTGAACAGCAGAGGGTTGAACAAAATTCACCCCCGCATGAGGATGTGGGGGAGCCATGGGTTGTGGAGGACCAGGAAATGGGAAGTATGGATTCTGTGGTGGTACCAATCCATAAGGTACATAGGAAGGTGTAGTGCTTTCGCTAGTACTATAAGCTGATGTTGAGGGAGTACCATTGTTTGTGGGAATAGGTGGATGTATGGGAGGTGTCGGCGGTGGTCCACTGATGGGTGGAGGTATAGCAACAGGGTATGGTTGTTGATAAGGGGGTGGGGGTAAATAAGAAGTTCCCCCGTATGTCGGCGGGTATTGAGGTGTTCCATACATCGGTGGCGGTTGGGGTTGTGGACCGTGGTGCATGGTGGCACCAATCAGTCTGTCTGTTGAGTGAGACATCCCAGTTTTGTCTTGGCCAAATGGCACAGGTTTTGGAAGATCAGGAAGTACCGTGTACAAGTACCCTGACTGTGCATAGATGAGGTCATATTGTTGGGCCTTGCTGATGGCTTCCTCTTCAGACTGAGGGAAGGTGGAAGCTACATCCTTACCGAGGAGAGAGACAAGTGATCTAAGAAACCAGTCGAGACACTGTTGCTTGGTGGTCTCTGCTTTGCACAAACTACGTCACCTACGCCACTCATGAATATGGTCAGCGATGTGTGTGGCTGAGGTTTGATTGAAATTAGAAAGTAGTTCTAGACCATTGTCATGTTGGATGGGTAATTGGAAGAAGGTTAAGAATGCTTTGGCCAATGACTCAAAAGTTGCGTGGGAACCTGATTTTTCTTCGACATGCCATTTAGCGAATGGGCCAGTGAGTGTGCATTGAAATAATCGTAGTCTAATGGAATCGTCCATAATGTTGTTGGAGGAGCACCATAGGTGAAAGGTCATGACATCGTTGGCAGGGTCATCGCCTGCCTTTCCTTCAAACTTTGGTATGTATGAAGGTAGTTTGGTTGGCATTGTAGGCCATGTGGGATCATGCAATATAGGATCATTGGTGAGTTTGGTGAGATCCGGTATGTTGAGAGAGGCCAAATATGGCATCTGCAGTGGGGGAGGAGGATTAGCTCTGGCCATGGTGTGTTGTGAACCTGACCCTTGAGGGGGGCTAGGTGGGTTGGTACTGCCGCCTTGAGAGGAAGTAGGTCCCCCGCTTCCGTGTAAAGGAGAGCAAGTGAACGGATGACCTTGGGAAGAGGACCCAAGTAATGTAGAACCAAGCAAAGTTGATCCTAAAATAGTAGCACTCACAGGAGTGTGTGAAGGAGGTGCCGATGAGTGGGCACGACCAGATACTCCCCCTAAAATAGGAGGGAGGTTTAGCAAGCGTCATGAACGACGGGGGTTCCGTGGTTCCCCTATGATGTTAGACTAGTTGTGTGAATGTGTGCAGAGAGTGGTGAGAGTAATATAGAAACAAGAGCCTTTGTGTTTAATGTTTACACAATATATATATCCAAATCAAACTTTAATCATATGTGCATCATACATAAAATGAAAAAGAAGCATATATGTGGGAAGTAGGTTTTGTCCACGTGGGGAATCAAAAGAAAACAAATGTGCGTGTCCTAGAAGACGTAACGTCCTTCCTCTCAAATAGCACTGGACCTTCCAATAGTACTCAACAGTGGGGTCTGAAGTCACTGGAAGAGAAACTAGTGAAGGATGAAATAATTGGTTATAATGAGGGGTAAAGGGGGCATATCCCGAAAGAGTTGGTGATATTTCCCAATAGCCGCACAAAATCCGATCAAGGTGCAATTGCAGCCCACAATTTCCACCTCGGTAGATGTCCTAAAATTGGTCACTAGGTACCTCGGTCAAAGTGCGGCATTTAGATTTTCGACCTAAGAAATGGGTCACGGGCTGGATCCCATCCAAGAGCTGGGTGCCTCAAGGGGGGACACACAGAACAACCGGACCTCGACCTTCAACCCTTCATGGGTATATCCCTACCTTATGGTATTGGAACACTTGACTTGGAGGATTTTCAATTCCCTATTTGACAACTTCTATGTTTTGACAATGTGAGAACCAGATAACGGGGAGTTATTTGGATGCCTATCCCCGAAATCCTACCTAAACTAAAAAATTTCTTTTGGCACCTCTTGTGGAGGAAAACTTAGTGAGTTTTTAGAAAGATTTTAGATGTAGTTGTTTTGGGAGGTTGGGGGTGCAAACCAACCTCGTTGATTAAAAATGGGAGTGGATAGTGTCGTCAAGAAAATGGTGGGGTGTTTTCGGAATCCCTTTGGAGGAAACTTACTTTGACCTCCACGTTTCAAGAAGAAGCTATGTGAGTGATAAGTGACTTTTGTGTGTGAGTCAAAGTGTGCCAATTTTTAGTGAATTAGATGTCACCTTGCTGCATGTGGACTCCGCTTTGTCCTTACAAGTGTTTGATTACCTAATTAACTAAGTGCCTTTGGTACAACCTTGCGTAATTCAAAAGTCCCTAGGAAGCTAGCATGTGGACATGTGGGTCCATTACTATCCCTTTAACTCCCTATTGTGATGTAATCTAAGAAAATCTTTGAAACTATCCTAGATTGAACATGTGGGCATGTATGGGCCTGTTACAAAACCTTTAAACTTCCCTAGTGCTTTGATCTAAGAAAGAAAAAATTCAAACACTATCCTATCTTTGTAGCATGTGGGCATGTATGGGCCCGTTACAATATTAATATGTGTTTGAAAAAGAAAACTAAGAGGAGTCCCAAGAAGGGTTGTTGTCCACTCCTAAAGGTTTTAATGTTTGTTTAAGGGAGATGAACTCGTTTCACAATCTTTTTCTGATTCTCAAGGTCGCTTGGAGGCGCGAGAGAAGAGCATACTAAGCGATTGTTACTCAACTTCTAGTCTCAATGCAAGTTAAATGTGATTAAAAATGATTTCCAACTTATCTTGTGAGTCAAAACAAGACATCCATGTGGCAAAAAGCAAAGAAGGGAAATTGATTTTATCCTCCTAAGTGCCTATGTGTTTGTTGACTAACCCCTTTATATGATGAGGGGACTAAGTGTGGTGCTACTTTAAAACATGCTTGAAATCATTTTTAAGAAGGAAAATGGCCTTCCCCACATCCCAACAACTTTACAAAGTGAAATTTTTCACAGATGCGCGGGTCCCTTTGGAGACAGAGGCGCACAGAGCACATGTGCGTGAATAGAGACAAGTCAACAGGCGCACGTGCGCAGAACAAAACTGTGAATCAGGCGCATGGGCGCACGATGCACGTCTGTGGGTTTAAAAACTCATGCATATATGGCACACGGCCGAGAATGAAAAATCCAAATGGATTTTTCTCAATTCAAATTGGAATTGGTTGGTTGGCAGGTCGGCTTAGGCCGATTAGTGCACCTGTAAGTTAAACAAACTAAAAGAAGAGCAAGAAAAACCCAAATGAGGTAGGAAATTGATACCTTTCCCCAGCGGAGTCGCCAATCTATTGCGCCTCTTTTGTCACCTTGGTGAGAAAAACAGAGGTGATTGCAAGCTCAGTTGGGTCTGCTGAGCAGGACAACTGTAGAGAAAAGAGTTAAAGAAATAAAGTAAAAACTACAATTAAGAATTAAACTAAGAGATGCAATAAAAACTAAATTCATGAGCATAGGGACATAGAAACAAAAAGAACCATAGAACCCATGTCACCAATGTTTGAGGCTGATCTATTAGTGAAAACAAAGCACCAAGAAGAAAGGGGACTATGAGTCCCTTCTTCCTCCAAGGGAAGGCTCTTGGACCCTCACTAGCTAGCTCTTCTTACAACAAAGAAAAATGGAAAATGGTGATGAAAGAACTCTCTACAAATCCACTCAATGGTGAGGTGGATTGTCCAATGTAATGGTGCCAATATGCTTTTGTCAAGGATGGAGTCCTCACAACAATAAAGGCAGCATAACATTACTTTGAATTCCTTGAAAAAATGAGGTGCATCCATGTCTTTTTATAGCATTCATTTGGGTTATTGTTTAACTGCTTTGTAGTGTGAAAAGAGGCCAATTAGGGCATTATTAGGTCTTTGACCAGCCCATAAGTCGGATCCAGTCCAGATTTGAGGGTCAAATCGGCTTGGGAGCTAAACCATAAGTGGTTGGGAGGCCGACCACTTCCATAAATGTGTTGTTTAGCAGGTGTGTGGCTTTTTTCTCTAACAGTCGTGCATCGTGTGCCTGTGCGCGATTTCTATGTTCCTGTTCCGCGCATGTGCACGCGCACCCAATGTCTGCAAAGCGCTCTTCAATTTTTCACTACTTTGTATATTTTTTGACCTTTTTTGAATGTTGTGGTATTGATTCAGGTCCATGGATGACTTCATCACTATTTGACGATGTTGAGTTCTTGTAACCATGTGCGGACAAAATTTCAGTGATAACAGGTTGTGTTAACCTCCACCGAACTAGTACCATGCTAGAATTAATTACTCAGATCAGAACAACCCTCTGACCCAGGAATGAATTATAGTTGGGTTGGTAGGTGGGAAGACCTCCTCAATAATTAATGAGGGGATGGGGTAGACTGCCCATCTGTAAGGCTTCCATACCTGACCACGGACTTGGAATTTGAGCCACACACAATCTTGTTGAGGAAGGGAAGGAAGAAAGTGTGGTGGGAAAAGGAAGACCTACGGAAAAATGCAGACACGAGAGAGGAAACTCTCATGTCCGAGGAAGGACTGAAAGAGGAACAGTGAGTTCTGATCACAAAAAATAGAGATTGAGCCCAGAGAAGGAGAGTAACCTTCATCCTTATCTATTTCTATATTGGGAGAAGGAGAGTAACCTTCGTCCCTAAATTCTGTTGAGTTGGAAGTAAGAGATTGAATCTCAAAGCATCGTGGCTTAAACTTAGGGGTGACCAGTGATAAATCCATTGGGAGTGACTGAGCCTATGGTTGGGTGGAAACGAGCACCCCTTTCAGCAGTCGCATCATGCCCAATGGTTCTGATAAGTGTTTTCTTTCCTTATGATTTGAATTGTAAATAATGGATGCATGTGAGTATTTACATGTATATAAAGGGTTATTTCTCTGTATTAAATGATTAAGTTATGAGTATGTGTTCGTTCCCTTAAGAACCTATATTTCAGTTTGATTTTCCATATGCCCCAGTTTAATCACTCAAAGGCGCTTTCCCTAGGAATTTACATCACCATTCCGGTGTCGGAGCAAGCCTCTAGGCATAGCTACCATTTTGGTCATCACAAGTTACTTTACCTTGATTCAAAGCTTAAAGATTTGCAAGTTGGGAAGGTGTTCCCTTCAGACCAGTAATCTAGGAGACTTTGAACTCACGCCTATTCCTTAACCAAAAACCCAATTAAGAGCGTGGATTATAGCCCAGGAGTTATATGAAGATCCACGTGACCTGGGTCTAGGAACCTTGGAGCTCAAGGCTCTGAGATGTCAAATTGCACAATAGTCAAGTTGAACCTGGCAATTGTTATGAACTGTCGATCTATGAATGGAGATCGAGAGTGGGGAATCACCGCGGAGCACGAAGGTGAAAATAGTGGAAGTGCTAGTTCACAGCCCGCAATTCACCCTTGTCGTTGATCTCGATGGGCTGGAAGATCAACGATCCCGATTATACTAGAATCAAGTGAGCACTTTCCTTATTGCAGAGGTCGAACTCTCTGGTAAAGAGTACGCATGTTGGGGCCCCACAATTTCTGTGAACCGTCGATCATAGTTGACCTTCGATCTGAGTTTGACGCGATCCCTGAAACGCAAGGAGCGTGTGGGATGGAAAAATCTTCAAGGAGATCAAGCTCAGAAGAGATAGCATTTTCAGGAGTGCGGATAAAATGCAGGTGACGGGTCATAGGAGGAGCAAAGGTCGAATCCTTCGAGCACTTATAAAATCTTCTAAGTCGGAGTAAGTCAGAATCTCAGGAGGAGGAGTGGCAGTGGCCATTGGATCACAATGCCAAGGATCGACAATCGTCTAATCTAAACAAGGTGCACGAACCTTAGCACTTGGCACACACAGGAGAAGGGAACTTACCAAAGTTCTGAAGTCCCAAAGTAATTTGAGTTTGTCCATCACCAAGAAGTGAATTTGGACCACCAGATCCAGAGTGATACATGGCAATGGATCGTGAACTCTGGGGGAATATGTTTGAGGGTACTCAGTTGAAAGTTGAGATTCTCGAACCCCGAAGACTCGAAGTGAATCTGGACTGCCAGATCCAGAGGGACACGTGGCGGCAGATCGTGGACTCCGGGGAAATCTGTGTGAGAGTTTTCGGTTGAGATCTGAGACTCTCGAAGTCCGAAGAGACAGAGAGACAAAGTAAACCTCAAACGTTGGATCGCCCAAGTGAATCTGAGCCTTCAGATACCATGAGTTCAGTAGGAGGCAAGTTTGAGACTTGATATTTCTGAAGCTCGGAGAGCCGGAAATCCGAATTAAATCTCAATCGTCTGATCAGCCAGAGTGAATCTGAATCGTCAGATCGTCCAAAGTAAATCTCAGGCATCGGATCACCCGATGTGAATCTGAGTTGTTGGAGTTTAGTAGAGACATGGCACAGATCTGTGAGTTCCGGGTAAAGTTTTGAATTAATTCATAGCCATCAGATTAAGAAGGGACGTGGCATAAATCTGTGGACTCCAGATAAAGTCCCGAAGTAATTCATAGTCATCATATTAAGAAGGGACGTGGCATGAATCTGTGGACTCTGGGTAAAGACCCAAAGAAATCCTCGATCACCAGATCCAGAGGACAGGTGGCACAAATCTGTGGACTCTGGGTAAAGACCCAAAGTAATGCTTGACCGTCAGATCAAGTGGACATGCATCAGTGGATTATAGCCTTCGGATAAAATCCATTGGGAAAAAGGGTGAAGTTTGAGATTTGATATCTCAAAAGTCCGGAGACCCGAAGGAGATATCAACCATTAATCAAGAAGAGGGCCACAAGACCGTCGATCTAGTTGAAAGGTCAAACACCCAAAGTAGAAGCAGGGTCGTTGATTTAGGAGGACAGGTGTCCGCAGATCATCAACTCCAGAAGATTGATGTACAGAGGAAAGCAGGGTTTGATATTTGAAAAGTCCTAAGTCTGGAATCATGAAGGAGATCGCATCCATTGATTTAGGAGGGGCAGATCTGGTCTGTGGATTTGAAAAGGGAATATCTGAACTGTCAGTTGAGACAGTACCGTCAAGATCGGGAGATCAACGGTCCCATAGCATTGCAGGGAGTGGAGGTGCGTGAACTTTAAAAAGTCGAGGGTGGGCCGTAATCCAAACCTCGGTTTTGGAGAAAGGACATGTGGAGGCTTGAGGAGAATTGCGGGCTGAAAAGTAGTTTGGTTTCCAATCGCCTTTGGTTGCGCCTGCAATTGTGTGTTTGCGTGAGGTCATCACCCAAGGTCACATCCAAGGAGGGGCCAAGAGAAAAGGGGTTAACGCCAAGTTTGAGACTTCGTTGAAGCGCGAAGGATTGTAAATGTGTTGAACCTACACAAAATAGATCTAGCTAGAAAATACTACACACATTTTTAGAGAGAAATTAAGAAAGAAGAAGCAAGATAGAAAGAATGGAAGAATTCTCATTAATCGTATTCCACAATGAAAGAGTGAATAATTTACAATATATATAGGATAAATGAGTAACTAATGAGCCATAGTGGTGGTTTAGATTGATCTGGACACACACCAATAGTTACAAGAGTAAACTGCTACCTAGTCTAGTCTCTCAGGCAATTACGGGAGTGAACTGCCACCTAGCTGAGTTAACTAGTCAACTAGTCTTCAGTTAACTGACTGAGCAAAGAGTAGTGAGTTGGTGATGATCCCAATGTTGCATGGTGACAAAACCAATGCAAAATCTAAACTCAACTCAACTAGTCAAACTGAAGTGTCAACTGAAAGAGAATATTCTCCAGGTGGAATATTCTACCCTAAAATATAGGAGACTAGATAATGACTAATTATGACTAATAAACAAGGAATAACCCTAGGAAAAATAAATGCTAGGTGTGTGTGAAGTAACTCCAACAAGGAGAAGGTCGCGGGTATCATAATACCTGCACCAGAAGCTAGAAGGGACTGTGTTTGATTAAGAGGTGAGACTATCAAGGTCTCTAAGTCCTGTTTGACTTAGAGAGTCGAAGAACCTTGATCGGAGGGTCGGGTTGAGTCCCGGACTTCCCAAATTAGGAATCATAGAGGGAAAGGATCTGTTCCTGCAAGGAGGACAATTTTTTCTTTATTTTTCGCCCCATCATGGGTGTGTTACAACCCCTAGGAATACTCATGAAAAAGTATAAATACACATGAGTATTCCTAGGGGTCTATGCCAACTACCCCTTATTATTATATTTTTTCCTCATAACTAACTAGTGGGTCTATTTATTGTTTGGTATGTGTTATATTCTTTGCATGACTAGATCTAGTGATCGCTATGTTGTGTCAGACGTGCAAGGGGGCCATAGGGGTCGCAAGGGGGCGATATACCCCCTACACAAGGGTTTGGATGCAGCTCCCCCGAGAATTTTTTTTGCCTCGAGAAACGTGTCACATTTTTGCCTCGTTTTTCTATCACCTCGATTTTTGTGTCCATTGTTGGGAAATTTTTCGGCACATGGCTTTTGTCAATGGTTTTCCATTTCTGGTTAAGGAATTAGGGTTCTTGACTAATCTAGGTCATTGGGTTAGGGTTTTGGATTTCGTTGGCTCCTATATGTATATTGTATTGTAAACAATGTATCACTATGAAAAATATAGAATATGTTGGTTTTCCTGGTTTGGGTTTCCAGGGGAAAAATCTCTGTGTAATGTTTGTATTTTCCATTGTATATTTTCTGTTGTTTTACTAAAAATCTGTTTGGAGTAAATAATTGTACAAGGTTAAAATATACATTTGGTATCAGAGCTTTGTTGGCTTTAGGGGGACACCTTTGTGGTCAAGGGTTTGGCTTGGGATTGTGATAAGCCTTGTTACAATGGGAGATCTTTGGTACTAATTTTTCAGGTGAAAAGAAATGGCAAGAAGTTTGAAAATGGAGATCGAGAAGTTTAATGGGAAAAGTTTTGAGTTGTGGAAGCTCAAGATGGAAGATCTATTGGTGGACAAAGATCAGTGGATCATGGTGGATCCAGGTACTGCACCTATAGGAACTTTAACAAATGACTAGAAAAATTTGGATCGGAAGGCAAAGAGCACAATCCGACTGTCTCTCTCAGATTCAACATTACTGAATGTGTCTGAGGAAGCTACAACCAAAGATTTATGGGATAAGTTGGGGAAATTGTATCATTCTAAGTCCCTAGTAAATAACCTATTCCTGAGAAAGAAGATGTATAACCTGAGGATGAGAGATGGAGACTCGATGGAAAATCATTTGAACGCCTTCAATACTACGGTAAGTCAGTTAGTATTTGTTGAGATTAAAATTTCAAATGAATATAAGTGTATCATTTTACTGTGCTCTTTACCAGAATCATGGGATAGTCTGGTTGTGGCCATAAGTAGTAATACAATTGCCTTGAATTTTGTTGAAGTGGTCTCATCCTTGTTATCGGAGGAGATGAGATGAAAGAACGTGGAAGGACAGAGCACAGATGCATTATTTGCAAGAGGACACTCCTAGGAAAGAAATATATCTAAGTCCTCAAGTGGGAGATCTAAGTTTAAGGGAAGATCTAAGTAGCCTAGATAGTTTGTAGTAAAGGTATGTTGCAGATGTGGAAAATAAAGGCAGTACAAGAAGCAATGTAGATCCAAAGTTGGAAAAAGAATGGATCTAAAGAATCTCCTTGTACAGAAGAAAAGGCCTCCAAGGAAGAAGGAGGGGATGTGTACTTGGATTCTTCAAGAATAGATCTAGATCATGAGGCATGGTTGGTGGACTCAGGTGCATCCATTCATATGACTCACCACATGGAGTGGTTCTGTGAATATGAAAGATATGATGGAGGTAATGTTTTCTTAGGTGATGAATCGACAACTAGAATCATAGGTCGAGGAAAATTCAAGTTGAGTCTCATAGATGGAAGGATTAGAACACTACCTGGTGTTCTGCACATTCGAGGACTGGCCGGAATTTTGATTTATGTAAGCAAAATGGACGATGCAGGGGTAAAAACAATATTTGAAAAGGAAACTTGCAGGATGGTTCGAGGAGCAATGGTGTTGCTGAAGGGAGATCGGTTTGGAACTTTGTATAACCTGCAAGGAAGCACTATTAGTGATGGGTGTAATAGTTCCAATCTTCATGATATTGGAGTTGAAGAAGAAAGAACTCCTACAGTCTCTGGATAAAAGGTTATGATGTGGCATCAAAGATTGGGGCATATCGGAGAGAAGGGTCTTCGACTACTGCATGATAAATGTATGGTTGAAGGTATGTCTAACTGGTCTTTGGATTTTGATTTATGTGAACATTGTGTATATGGGAAGCAGAATCGGGTAAGATTCCCCTCTGGTGCAATGAGGGCAGAAAGCATTTTACAGCTAGTTCACAGTGATGTGTTTGGACCTATGTCAGTTCCATCATTGGGAAAATCTATGTACTATGTCTCATTTATAGATGACTTCTTGAGGAATACTTGGATATATTTCCTCATGAAGAAATATGAAGTATTTGACAGGTTTAAAGAGTTTAAGGCTCTTGGTGAGAATCAAACAGAGAAAATAATTAAGGTGTTGAGGACAGATAATGGCGGAGAGTTATGTGGGAATGAATTTGAAGAATTTTGTAAGAATTGCAGTATAGCAAGGAAAAAGACTACTCCATATACACCTCCGCATAATGGAGTTGCATAAAGGATGAATAGGACGTTGATGGAAAAATCAAGGTGCATGCTCAGTGGTGTCGGGTTAGGAGAAGAATTATGGGCAAAGGCAGTGGGTACTGCATGTTGCCTGGTCAACAGATCACCCTCATCAATGCTAGATGACAAGACTCCACAAGAGGTATGGACTAGTAAGAAACCTTCTCTCACACATCTTAAGGTATTTGGCTATGAGGCCTATGTTCATGTTCCAAAGGAAAACATGAGTAAGCTAGATAAGAAGGTTGAAAATTGTATCTTTATTGGGTATAAAGATGGTCTCAAAGGTTATAAGATTTGGAACCCAGAAACTAAGAAGTTTGTGTATAACCAAGATGTGGTATTTAGAGAAATGAAGGATGTTGTTAAACAGGAAGTCCTACCAAGTAAGGAAGAACCAAAGAAAATAGAGTTTGATTTAAAGGATGATGAATCAAACTCTACAGAAGAACATGAATCAGAAGAAGAAGATCCTCATACTCCAATATTGAGGAGATCAGCTCGAGAAAGAAGGCTACCAGAAAGGTATACTCCATCTGATTTCCATTAAAAAAATTCTTTGTCTATTACTGATGATGATCCTAGAACTGTCAGGGAGGTAGTGGATTCAAAGGATGGAAATCTTTGGAAAAAGGCCATGGATGAAGAAATGGCAACCTTGGATAAGAATGAGGCTTGGGATCTAGTGGAGCTATCGACTGGAAGAAATCCCATTGGAAGCAAATGGGTATTTAAAACGAAGTTGAATGTAGAAGGAAAAGTGGAGAAATACAAAGCTCGGTTAGTAGCAAAGGGTTATTCCCAGTGTTGACACTCGGAACTGAAAATGGGTTGCAGCAAATCAATCCCGAGGCAACCTCGAACCACTTTGGATTGGAAGCTGACCCTCCCAACCCGAGAGGGATCTCTCGAAAAATGTCACGAAACAATCTTCAGTAAGCGTGAAAAGGTGGGCAAATTTATGGGTAAATGATGGTCTGGGATTTTTGAAGTTTGGGGGTTAAAGCAGGGAAATGGTCCATTGGGCATGGAGTCAAGTGAAAACCGAGGAAAGGAGATAATAGCAGCGATCATATAAATTGCAGAAAGTGAGGCAAAGTAAGTCTATCTTTCAGTGATTTGATAATCATGATGTGATAGCAGAAAAAGGAAAGGAAAGGCCGATGTAGCAGAGAATATATGCAGAATTCCGGAAGTGTGGACTGGTCTTACACCCACTGATAGCTGGTGCAGAGGAAAGACAGTAAACAATTACAGAAAACCAAAATTCTTTCGCTATAGTAGTGGTCGTACTAAAGTATAACGAAGCAAATCAGTTAGGAAGATGAACTGAAATGAAGATACAGGAAAACAAACTTGTACATAGTCGTGGCGGAATAAGGAAGAAATAAACATTATGATAATAACAACACATCAATTGTGGGTAAGGAGCATATAAAATGAGTTCCAAACAAATTTAACACAGCTGAAATAAGGAAGAACATACTGAAAGAAATCTACCGTGATGAATCTCACAGTCTCAAGCAAATACATCATCTATATTACTCCATTATTGGCTTACAAAATAACTCGGCTTGCAAGAAGAGCCCCTCTTCGAAAGAGGTTTTCCCCAGCTCGCCCCCCCATCTTCTGCTACATACATCATTAAAATATAAAATAAAACTCTTAGTGTTCCGGGAAATATGAACCATTTCATCTTCATGGAAAACTGCGACTGCCAGGTGCTCTGCCGTTTGGGAGCACCGCTCCTTCGAATTCCCGGTGATGACTGTTTGGTGTCTCACATGAATCAATTTTCAATGACTTATCATGAATTCTCTGAAGTTATCCACTCTCAGAGAGGGACAGGATAGTTGTGGACATGTCCACTTTGAACGGGGAGTTCTTTGGAAAAACAAATCCCCATTCTCTTTTTGTAAATTCTCCACCCACAATTCTAAATCTTCCACACCTGGTTTGCTTGTTGTCAAGTTGAACATTCGATCATGGAGGAGGGAGCTACAGACATTAACGGCCTCGCCCACTGTGAGAAACATCCATTTTGGATCAACCAGTTGTTTAAATTTCGACTTGTGTAGTTTCTCCATCAACTCCGGTCCAGGATTGGCGAATGCCAGCTCAAGTTCTCGATTTTACAGTGTCATTTTGAGATCTTCGAGCATGTTGATTCCTCCCGTGTCTATGCTACTAACACCACTCATGTTGAGGATGATATATTGCAAATTCTCTGGAATGCAGTTGGCTAAGTGATATTCTTCTTCTTCTTCTATCCATCTGAGTACCCTCTCTCTCATATAGTTGCAGTTGGTGAAATAGATAGGGGAAGAGAGGCTAAGTATTAAAATGCCAGAAATGCGTGCTGAATGTGGATACTACTCCTTTTTTCTGTATATTGACGTGCCACAAATGTTTTCCAAAACTGCTATGCGTGGCCTGATGACATGAAACATTACTCTTTCTACAAAGATGGATACCGCAATCATAAGACCTATTTCAAAGTTGCCAAATACTACCCCCATAAAGGCTTCCATGCAGACAACGAAATCGATTTTGTCGACCCTCCACATGTGGTAAGTGGATATGACGTCGATTATTCCTAACATTGCAGAAACAAGGATGGACGCCAATACCACCATAGGAGTGTAGTGGAATAGAGGAGTCAAGAACAGAAGAGTTATCATGAGAGAAGTAGCCATCACTAAATTCAATACGGCTGTCTTGCACCTCGCATTGAAGTTCACTGCTGATCTAGAGAAAGGACCTGTGGTTATGCAGTAAGAAGTGCAGGAACCAACTATATTCATCATTCCAATAGCCATCATCTCCTTGTTGTCGTCGATATGGTAATTCTTAAACATGGAAAACGTTCTTCCAACGACGATCCCTTCAGTGAGGGAAATGTTACCAGAAATCACTCTAGCCTTCAAAGTGATCATCAGATATTCTGTCTCGAACACCAACATATCCAAGAAAAGGGGATTTAAACCCTTTTTCAAATGACCAACAATTTGGATTCTGTGATTCTCTACACGCGTGCAAAAGACCAAGATACTTCCAAGAGCTACAGACAGAAGCAGAGCACCCGCGACTATCAACATGAGTTTCGTAGTCTATCCCTTTCCTCTCTTTAGCACCTGGGGAGATCTGGAGGAGGTGGCTCCAATGTTTCCAAAACAAAACCGCGACCTTTCTTAACTAGAAATGCCACATTCAGTCCAAACGACTGATGATCGTCAAAGTGACAGTGCATGAGCCACACTCCTGGATTATCAGCCTTGAATCGAATGGCAGTCCATCCGTTCACTGGAACGCCAAATATGCATGATATACCTGATGCTACAGAATGTGCCACGACATCATAATGTGTAGTAACAGCTCCTCGCAAAGCTCCACCAACCTTCCGCAACACTCCTCCCTAAATTTGGTAACACGCGGACTACATTGTAATCTCCGTCAGATTTATTGCAAGGATCTGTTACCAACGAGCAGAGACAGAACGACTGACATGGATTCCTAAAGACACGGAACAAAGTAGCCTGGGAGTGACAGATGTGGATAGAGAGATATGGACTGCAGACTGTTGATCTTATAGAAACAAAATCCACCTCCAGCTCCCTCTTCGTGACTTGAATGAGCGTCGGAACGTTGGGTTGACGGACTTGTGTGTGTTCTTTGAAATACGTTCAAGATCAACCTCTTCAGCAAGATTCATATTCTTTTTGTGGATGCGAAGAACCTCTGGTCAACCAACTTCATCTGGAACCCCGATGTCCATTTCATGATCAAACCTGCCAAACGTTCTAAGTGAAGGATCAATGTTGTTAGGCCTAGTTGTTGTTCCCATGACAATCACATGAGCTCGAGATTTTAGACCATCCATCAATGTCAAGACTTGAGATACAATGCGCCTCTTTTACTTCACCATTTGTTTTCTCCCTCTTTGGAGCTACGGAGTCAATTTTGTCGATGAAAATGATAGAGGGAGAAATCTTCTCTGCTTTTTCAAAATCCTTTCTAAGATTACTTTCACTTTCTCCAGCAAGTTTTGACATAATTTCAGGACCATTAATTAGAAAAATAAAGCTCCGGTCTCATTTTCCACTGTCCTAGCAAATCGAAGTTTTTTTTGAACTAGAAGGACCATAAAGTAAAATGCCCTTAGGGGCTTAACACCAATGGATTTGAAAAGTTGTGGATGACGTAGGGGTAATTCAACTAGTTCCCTGATTTGTGCCATTTGTTTCCTTACACCACCAACATCATCATAGACGACTTCATCCAATCTGTCTCAATGATTTTAAATTCCACACTTCTTAAGCCTCCTCGTACGAGGAAAAGGTCTCCTTTTCTTACTGGGCGAGAGGCTTCCAAGAAGTAAGCCCAAAAATACTATATTCAGTTGGTAGATCGATCAAGCCCCCAACACCGCAAGCATGTTCTGAATTGCCTCAGTTCATCTTGTCGGCTAGATTTCGGTCTTTTGTAATTCTTATGCAGTAAGGGAGGGGGGTCTTTGAATCGCGCGACCAACAGCTTCGAGATTGGGGGGTCTTTGAATCGCGCGACCAACAGCTTTGAGATTTGAAATATTGATATCCATCATGCCTGCCAATCTGCAGAAGGATCCTTCTCATAATGCAGGGATTTATCCTGGAGACGATTTGGGCAAAAGTGCCTGAGTCAAATCGGAAATTTTCAATATCTGTTACAACACCCAGGTTGAGGGAATTGATTTTGGTGAGATTTTTTCTCCCGTTGCCAAGTTAACTTCTATAAGATTTATGTTATTTGTTGTTGTTGCATTTGATTTTGAAGTAGAACATATGGATGTGAAGACAAAATTCCTACATGGGGATTTGTAAGAAGAAATCTATATGAAGCAACCATAAGGACTTGTTGTGAAGGGAAAGAAGGAGCTAGTATGCAAGTTGAAAAATTCCCTGTATGGTTTAAAATAATCACCAAGGATGTGGTATCAAAAATTTGATACTTATATGTTGGAACTTGGCTTCACAAGAAGCAAAGAGGATCACTGTGTGTATTTTAAATTAATTGGTGATCATTTGATTTATTTGGTCTTGTATGTGGATGACATGTTGATAGGAAACAACAAGGAGATTATCTAGGATGTGAAAACTCAGTTGTCCTCTAAATTTGACAAGGATCTCGGTGCTTCAAATTTCACTTTGGGCATGGAAATTAAAAGAGATCGGAAAAAGATGAAACTCTGGTTAAATCAAAGAAAATATGTCTAGACAATATTGCAGAGGTTTAATATGCAAGAATGTAAACCGGTCAAGGTCCATATTCCTTTTGGTGTAAATTTTTATGTGGATCAGTGTCCCAAGAAACAGGAAGAGGAGGAGGACATGTGTTGTGTTCCATATGCGAGTGAAGTTGGCAGTTTGATGTATGTAATGGTTTGTACTAGATCTAACATTGCACATGCAGTGAGAGTTTTGAGCAGGTATATGTCAAAACCAAGGAAGGAGCATTGGACAACAGTAAGAAGGGTTTTCATGTATTTGTGTGGCACTACTAGCTATGTATTGTGCTACTAAGGAAGACTAGAATTAGACAATGTGTTGGACATACATGGCTTTGTGAATGCAGACTGGGCTGGAGATCTGGATCGTAGGATATCTACAAGTGGGTATGTGTTTAACCTGTTTGGAGGAGAAATCAATTAGATGAGAAAAAGACAAGTTGTAGTGGAACTTTCAACTACAGAAGTTGAATACATGGAAACCACTCATGTGAGTAAGGAAGTAATATGGTTACAAATATTGTGTTCAAGTATTGGGTTGGTACAAAAATTTGTAAGGATAGATTGTGACAGTTAGAGAGCATTTTTTCTGGCAAAGAACCTGACTTATCATTCAAAGACAAAGCATATTGATATTCAATATCACTTTGTGAGAGACATGGTTGAAGAAAAGAAAGTGTTGTTGATGAAGGTGGACACTTTGAAGAATGTTGTAGATTCATTAAAAAAATCTATGAGCATTGAGAAGTTCTCTTGGTGTAGAGGATCCATCGGCATTGCTGCCCTGGATTGTTGACTATGTAACCCTGTAACCCCTTGTACGGAAAGAAAACAACAAGTGGAAGAATGTTGGGTATGTGTTATATTCTTTGCACAACTAGACCTAGTGTTTTCTTCATTGTGTCGAGCGTGCAGGGGGGCGATAGCCCCCCTGCATGGGGATTTGAGGGCAGTGCCCTCAAGAAATTTATTTTTCCCTTGAGAAACATGTCGCATTTTTTCCACATATTTCATGTTGCCTCAATTTTCGTGTCCATTGTTGGGCGATTTTTCGGCACATGGTTTTTTCCGATGGTTTTCTATTTTCGATTAAGGTATTAGGGTTGTTGACTAATCTAGGTCATTGGGTTAGGTTTTTGAATGCCACTGGCTCCTATATGTATATTGTATTGTAAACAATGTATCACTATGAAAAATATAGAATATGTTGGTTTTCCCGGTTTGGGTTTCTAGGGGAAAAATCTCTATGTAATGTTTGTATTTTCCATTGTATATTTTATGTTCTTTTACTTAAAATTTGTTTGTAGTAAATAATTGTACAAGGTTAAAATCTACATTTATTATCCATCAACTACCAAGTGGACCTATTCCATTATTATGGCCACATTACATTCATTATCCCCTGGGTACCTCCCCAGGTACCCCATATTATCCTCCTTAGGTACATTACATGGTGCTCATGTTGAGTTTTATTCATAGTCCCAGGAACCCTTTTAGCCCAACTATGACTTAACATTTGAGACCACATGCTTCTCTCTCATCTTTTGTTGGGCATGTCTTGATGGGTTCCCATTATTTTTTGTTGGTTTACAATTGTAGTTGCTTATTGTCACTTGTGTCTTTGTACCTACTGCTATGATGTTATTCGCTTCATCATGCTTATCACCATTGCAGTCACTCTTTTACCTTCATAATTCACATCTATTGCCTCTATTTTTCAACCTTTAGAGAAGACACATTCATGAGTGGATGCAACTTTCCCAGTACCTTTTTATCATTTTTTTTACATAGGTATGTTCCATGCACTTCGAATCTAATCTCATGCCGTTGAGCCACTCATTTTCTCCAATCTATTTTAACATACTTTTATTCTTTTTTTTTCGCACTTTTGCAAAACATGAAAAATACAAAAACATAAAAAAGAAGGGGGGGGGATTTCAATATTTTTTTATTCAGTGCAATTGGAAACCGTCAACACTTGTTGCCCTTGAACATGTCATTTGTTTGTGTCAATCTCTTATAGTTAGGATTTAGTACTGCCTTAAGAGTTGTGCCATGATTTTTAGTTTTTACTCCTCTAGTTGGTTATTTTCCCAGTCATTATGGAGAATGCTTCAATGCCTCCTATGTTTTTTATTTATATCATTGGTCCTTTTGGTAGCATTTGTTACCCAAGTCCTCATTATGTTATGCTATATCTTAAAGGGAAGTTTGAGCCTGAGTCGACCTTTCTGCATATTGTTGACCATTCATGTCTACCTTCCCTGTATCAATATGTACTTGGTGGTTTCTTTTTCAGAGTAACTTCTTGGTCCTTGTTTCATGTTAGATGATGGAGGATTCCTTAATTCCCTCCTTTGGACGGGTCTCTTCCTATCAACGTCAAATCACTATTTAGGAAGCAGGTCTAGAAACCTTAATAGTAATTTGGAACTTGTAGACATCAATGGTAGGTTTCCTCACAATTCACAGTGGGTTTACCTTATTGACCCCTACTTGATTGATTCTGCAAGTGTTCAACATCATATCATTTAGTCACACTTGTTATATTGTACTTTGTACCTTAGGGCCCATCTTCAGTGGGTCACCTCGCATCTATTAATGGTATTCATTAATGACTGGTAATCAAATGGTTTCTTGATCTAGATTGGATCATTATAATATTTGTCATCTATCTCTATGATTTTAGAGTGGAAAAAATTGGAGGAATAAGCTTGCAGGGCCATTTTAGTGGCAGGTCCCAGTTTGGAAAATTGGGGTTTGGAACCTTTCGGAGCCATTTTGATAATTAAAAAACATTTTTGGGGATTTTGTTATCTAAAAATTGTGCACAACCCCTTGAGGGTATTATACACTCTGCAACCTTTCCAATGGTGTAAACCATGTGTCAATCAAAGTTCGTATGCAAAAGTTATATCTCTTGCAAGTTGACCTACTGTGTTGACCACCATGGGATGATAGGATGCCACGTTAACCCCCATTACTCACACATATGGGGCTAGCCACGTATGTAATTTCAAGAAGATTCTACAAGGTCCAAAACCCTATCATAATTGAGGGTTGAGGAAGTCAAAAACCTACCCCTAGATGGCTATCAAACTATGTTAAATATCAAGCCACTAGGAGGAGAAGGGGTTCCATTATTTGGCATTGTATATTGTTTCATAGTTGAGAAAAACATTTGAGTGTGGTATTCTGTGAGCATAATAGAGGAGAAGAGATTTTGTAGCAGCCATACAAGCCACATGTCAAAGGAAACTCACCTTCTATACTGGAGAAAGGAGAGCAGAGCAACCTCACCTTCTAGTTTGGTTTTCTCCCGTATTGGGTTTTCCAGGTCATATCTTTTGTTTATTTATGGATGGTGTGTGTATTTATTTATATTCTCTATTTTTTGCATTTGAACTATTTCATACATTTTTTTCAAGAAGAAAACCAATAATCAAGAGTCTAATATCTACAAGAAAAAAAACCTTAAAAGTAAATATTTTCAGTTATTTATCACATTTGTTGTGACGAACCGTTCTAGTGGAATATCCATGGCAATTTACAGATCATATCTACCATGCTCAACATCAACTCATTTATTTGCATGATGTAGATTCGTATGATTTTGAAGTTTGGATTGAAGACCTTGGTCTACAGTGACATCCTCTTTTGGTGCTCACCACCCAAGTTGCACAAGATTATACTAGTCTCTTGATCTAGATGGATATAGGTGGCCACCCACCTATTCCAAATAGCTCCTCGTGTCCATTTTTGTTCATCATGTCTTTCTGTACTAATTTATAATTGCGAGTTCTACACTTCTAGGGTTGTCTGAAGCTTCACATATTCTCCAGGTGGATACGGGTGGCCTCTCGCCTAATCCAACTGGCCTATTTTGTATGTTTTCATATTAGCACATCTTGTTGCACTTTCAGGGTTGTTTTGAGGCCCTAAACATTGTTTTTTTTACTCACCACGGTCAAACTATAGACAAAGTTAGATTCTAATGGTGAAATGTGTAGTTCTCTTAAATACCTTTCCAACGGGCTATCACGTGCCTAAAACGGAGGTCGTATGCAAAAGTTATGACCCTAGGAAGTTGAGGTACCAAATTACACCAACTTACCCATAGGGCCCACATGACTTTTGGCGTTTCACCTTCTAGGGTTAGGTTTTTGGATGTCTAGGGTTTTGGAATTCATGAGTAATATGAAAAGGGCCTATGGAGCCTCATTGTGATCCATTTTTCTCATACAGATGCATGTAGCAACCACATCTCTTCTCAAAGATAGCTACCACCATTCGAGTAAGTTTCAGTTATGCAGTTTTACAGTTTCAGCCTATTTCATTATTTAATAGAAGATATTGTTCATTGAATATCTATGTTATTCTTCCTATCTCTTTGTTTATGGTATTCAGTCTATAATCAGTTCGTTCCACACCCAAATCCGGATCAGTGGTACCAGAGCGGTCTGGTCTTCATTTATTTTTATTCATGCATGTCCTCAACAAGGTCTGGGTACAAGAAGTTGGGGCTCAGACCCATCAAGCCATTATCATATCGATCACGCTGAACCCGACAACAACCCATGGGAGAAGAAAATAAATATGATGGAGCAAGAGATATTATTAAAATGTTCCTCGACGAAGCCCTCGCATGACAAAGGAATGAAATGATGGAAAACTTTGCGTAGATCTTTTGACGGTTTCCCACGGGAGAAGCATCTTCATCAGGCGGCCATGCAACCCCCTTCAAGGTACAGGTAAATTTTGATATTCCATTATTTGAAGGACTAATAGATGCAGATGTTGTAGATAAATGGTTAAATATACTAGAAGGATATTTTTCGGTCCACAATTTTTCCGATCGGGAAAAGATCACTTTTGCACTCCTCAAGGTCGCTCCCCATGTTAAAGACTGGTGGGATACCTACTCTGAGAAAAAGGGTCATGGAGGAATCTGAAATTTTTTTGGTGGCCCCTACATGGGATTCCTTCCAGGACGCCATTAAAGAACAATACTACCATGTTGGAAGCTACGAGGACCAATACACCAGATGGACCAACCTACGTCAAGAAAGGGACCAGACGATACAAGACTTCACCAATATTTTCCATACCCTCCACACCAAATTGGGTATCAAAGATTCTGAGCATCATGTGGTGCTCAGATGTCATGGTTGTTTGCATAGATACATTCAAACATAAATGGAGTTCTTGGACATCACCTCATTGGGCACAACCTATAGATACGCCATCAAGATCGAGTAGAAATTTAAGCATAAAAGACGAGAGTTTGGATCTGTAAACCCCTCACAGTCGAAGCAGGGAAAAGGAAACCCCAACCCACACAACAGGGGACCAAGTCGCGATGGTCGCCCTCAGGACGATCCGTCTAAGCCGCAACACAAGAAGGGCAACAAGAAGACGAAGAAGGACACGAGAAAATGGTGCGAGTACCATAAAAGTCCTTGGCACAAAATCGACATTTGATATGAATAGATATGATAAGAATAATGATAGATATGTTATACCTATGCATAGAAAGAATTTTTGGACTAACCAATGGATGCAGGATCCTAGAAAGAATTTTTTGCAGGTTCGCCATTATGATCCTAGCGCGCAGTATAAGAAAAGTTGGGGATCATTGAAGAGAAAGAGAGGATTAACTCTTTGTTACAGTTGCAGAAGACCGGGACATCTTGCTAAGGAATGCCCTGGGAGAAACCCTAGTTGCCTCAATTGTAAGGCTATGGACCATGAAGTACTGGATTTCCCTAGAATGATTGCTAGACTTGAAAAGATAAATATGGAGCAAGCAAACCCTAAAGGAGACCAAGAGACTAAGATTATAGAAGAACCCCAGAAAGAATAAGAGATTATGTTGTTGAAAATGAAAGAAACCCTGGATGAACATAAAGATGCCAGTTTGTCAGAGATATTCAAAGAAAAGGAGAAAATCGAAGTAAGAATAGGAGACTTCGACATTGACTGTGCTCTGGATGAGGGGACACAGATGAACATTAACACAAAAAGTACTTGGGAAACCCTAGGAAGGCCTGCTATGGTTCCTTCACTAGGAAATATAGGATTGTTTAAAGGAAAAATGGTAACCCTATGTGGCAGGATTACCCAGATAGATATGAGTACGCATGGAAATTTCACAGAGGAATAATTCTAAGTTATTAAATTTATTAAGGACTATGCCCCATTTCCATATTTGTTAGGCAAGATCTGGATTGAAAAAGACCAGATTCGAAGAAAAAAAGAAAAGGAAGCCCTAGAACAAAAGAAGCAAGAACTCATGGAATTTATGACTAGAAAGATCACCTACTTGATGGAATAACAAGAGAACGGATCTAAGCTATTAAACACCAGGGACTTGGATGTCAAAGCTATAAGAGAATTAGAGGAAACACAGAAGACCAAAATACCTAATCCATATGATGAAGGTGTATTACCTTTGGATCTAAAGAAAGAATCTCAGCATTGCGAAGTGACTATGTCAAGAGAATATAAGGATCAGAATGGAAAAAGGATGACCAAGATGAAGCTCACTGGGAAGAAGGCTAGAAAGCTAAGTAAGAAGAGAGCCAAGATCAAAAAGTTATAGAAGATTCCATGGGAAACTTCGCAGAAGGAAAAATCACAGGAATTAAGCTTCGTCGAGATACTAGAACAACGACATATGGAACTTCACCATGGTGAAGAAATATAGTCGTTGGACCGATATACCCATTCGACTTCCGCCCCGAACGGGCAGAAAAGCATTAAAATATCACTACCAGACCATTGGACCACGCCATAACGAATGGATCAACGTTAATGAAAGCTTCATACCCATTGCAAGCAGACCATTGATGAATTTCCTATTTAGCTCGTCGCGTCATGCCCAAAGAACACTTTTTCCAACTAAGAAATCGAAGCCTGCAGAATTAGTGATTGTCTACAGTGATCATTGCAAGCAGATTTTTCATCCTAGTGCAACATTTTGAGATCATCGTGACCCCGATTATCTTTCCCAAGTGCGTATGTCCGATGAGCTCACCGAACTTGAGGAATCCGTCACAGAGGTCCTTCTTGAGTTAATGACTAAGAGAACCATGTCGGAAAGAAGAATGTCCACCGGAGTCCAAGCATCATCGACGGGAGGAGTGCAAGCCTCCCCGTCGACTGCTCGAGCAGGAACATCTCAAGCCGGCGCAGAAAGAAGAGCTAAGCATAAAGACGACATAGCCAATGCAAAGTTAGTGCCATCCATCCTACCAGCTTACATAACCCCTATAAGCGGTGAGATTAACAGGGACAGTGTCCCTAGAGATTTTGAATGCACCCTAGTCACTACATATCTACCGAAAGGAGTGCGCACCTACCGCACAGATCAAGACAAGGTTACAACATTGAAGTTTTCCGACTTCAACCTGGGGGACCATAAAGCTTACAACATGCTCGCCCGGTATAAGTGCTTGATGAGAACTAAGGTCAAGAATTTGAAGCTCATCCCTCAGCAATGGATGATGAACCTCGCACAATCTACTTTGCTCAACGTTATGAAAGTACCACACTTCAGCAGACACTAGGAGGCGAATGCTTGTGTAAAACTACTGCTAACAAGTTACCACGGATGATACCTATGGTTAGATCATCGCATAACTGTTGATCTGGCATTGATCAATAGGATCATCAGGCTTAGCATGCAGGGCCCTGATCCCCATGAGTACTATCCTGGAAAGACCGCGGACTGCGCTCTTGTGCAGAAGATCAAAGAAGCCTATGGCGATGTTGAGAAAGGCGCGAGAGGCTACAAGGTAGCTTCCATTGAAAGTGGCGCAGTGCGCCTCGCATGCCAACTGATCGCAGGGAAGTTGGTACACAAGAATCGACCAACACAAGTATCTAGCTTTGTAGTTGACCTCACAGGAAAGTGCGCCGAGGGACTACAGATGAACTGGGTGAAGTACCTGGTGAATCAACTAGAGATTGATTGTAGAGAAGCCCAGGATCAGGGGCATGAATTCCATTTTAGTTGGCTCCTGATACTGATCTCTTTTGTTGCATGGGAGCTACGGGAAGGTGCAACCTTCCCGATCCTAGACCCCTTTGAGCCACTAGCCGCGAAGTTCAGTATATTATGGTACTCGAACGACATGAGCAAGAAATAAAAATCGAATGTCATTTTCCACACATACTATAACCAATTGAAAGCAGCCATAAGGAGCGAACCACGCATCACCCCGAACACTTTATAGAGATTCCAACCTCTGATAGAGTTCAGCGTGGACTGCCACTTTATATACCTAACCCCACGCGTTGATTAGCACCAGGAACAGCTTTCATCCTATTATAAGCTGACAGAAGAAGACTTGGAAGAGATCACCAAAGAATGGTCAGTGGACCTCCTTTTTCCAGCAAACCCCACAGAAATGTCCGACATCGACAGCCCCAGAACTACGCAGGATAACCTGGGCCCAGTAATACAAAGAAAGCAAAGTCAACGAAGAAGACTAAAGAAGTCCAGGATGTTGACAGCCTATCTGTACGGACGGCTTCCATTACACCAGAAGAAGCAAGTGATGACAAAGAAGGTACAGAAACCCAGAGAGTCGAAGTACCACTGCCTCGAGATGAAGAAGACTCATCGAGGAAAAGGAAGGTCTCCCCCCTGAAATATTCCTTCAGAAAGAAACCAAGAACCCCTATAACCAAGATGAGAACTGCCCTCACATTGGATGATTTTGATTTCATTGTTGCAACAGTCAATGATGCTTCAAAGGAAATCATAGAGAAGCAAGGGGCGAAGCAAGAACAAATGTATAGCTAGATTGAGATCGCATTCCAGGGAGTACAACAAGCACTCCAGTCTAGCCAAGCAACCTCTATTGCACCTCTGCCAAAAGGAACAATAGAAGCAGGAGATGAATCAGTTCAGCTCCGCAAGATCGTTGATACAGTCAAAGTACGCCTTTGACGTTCTCAGGAAGAAAAAGCACAGGCCACCCAGGCCCTAAATAAAGCACAGGAGGAACTTATTGAACAATGTTGAGCTACGCAACAAGAGAAGAATGCTCTCTAAGAAAAAATTTAAGAAGACACAGCGAAGATCCAAAAAGAGAAAGAGCAGCTACTCGCAAAGCAGATAGGAATTGAAGAAGCAGTCAACAGAGCATTTTGCTCTATGACCAGATTAGAGCAGAAGGTTGAAGAGCCCATAGAGCACTAAGTGATGAAGTTGGCTGAAGTTATTCATCAACTTCAACAAAGGGTCGTGGAATTAGAGCTTTAGAACATACCCCAGACTCCGCAAGAAGTGCGTGACTAGAGAGAATTGAATGCCCAGAATGTAGTCGAGAGGATTAAAACACTTGCTACAGAATGTAAACAGCTAAGTAGCAAAAGTGCACAGATATATCAACAACTATCTGAAGACCCAGAGTTGAAGAAACTGGAGTCCCAATTCCAAGAAGCAAAGCAACAATTCGATACAGTACAGGCGAATCTCAAGCTCCTATCACCCATCGAGAGGATGAAGAGATCCCAGGAATATCGCACTGCCCAACAATTCCTTCTTACCATGCAGAACAGAGTGATGGAATTCACCCAGAAACTCTAGTCGATCCAGGAGGCGGCCTACCTATTGTTTGAAGAAATTGAAGTCCAAAGAACACTACTTGAACAAGTAGTTGATACAGTCAAGCAACAACTGGAAGGACCTACCAGCGAAGCGGTTGTTGAAGAGTTTGTTGAGCAAGAAGTAGTAGCACAGAGATAAGTCAAAGCATCTCAAGACCTTTGAGGCAAAGTTCCCCAAACCTGAGTGACTCGGGACGAGTCACAGGTGGGTGTTGGGGGCCTGTTGGCCCTTGACCAAGTTTTGAGGAACACTTGGTCATATTTGACCCTTTTTGGGACTTCGACGACTTGTCAAAGATGGAGCACAACGTGAAGCGGAAATCGTGGAAGCTAGACCCCTTTTTGGGTCCTTTTAGGGTTTTGGGTTAATGTAATTGGGAAGGGATGTCGGCTCGTGGGTTCACCCATGCTTAGGCCCACTTTTGTAAAGTATAAATAGATAGGCAATGTAAGAAGTAGTAGAAGTTGTTGCTTAGTGCACTTGGTGATTTCTTAGTGCAAGTTGGCTAAAGTGCTAAGAGTTGGATCTGTGTGATCAAGTATTGTAAGTCTTTGTGCAATTTGTGTAAGACTTGCAGAGCTGAGTTCAAGTCACTGTGAAATACTGTAGAAGGCTTTGTGTTGTAAGGAAAGGAAGAAGGATCTAGCGAGCTGCACTGATCTTTTTTCCTGTGCGCAGTAGGGTTTGGAGGCTTTGTGTTGTAACCGATTGAAGACATTAATACAGAAGAAGACTTTGTGGGCATAGCCCCGGGGTGGGGGTCAACCACGATAAATCTGTGTATTGTGCTTTGTCCCTCAACTTGATGTGCTCGTCTCTTCCTTTGCTAAGTGCTTTGATGTGTTTAGATAGATATATTTATGCTTTGTTCTTATGGGCTATGAATGAATGTTAGATTTGATATGTATGAATATGCTCATTGTTGATCGACAAGATCTTATCTGGTTTACTATTACTAAGTGTTGAAAGATCTTAGATCTAAGTAAATGTTGCGATGCTCTATGCTCTCTACGAAGTATAATAAGACTGAATATTGATGAAGATTAACTACTAAAGTGTTATGTTAAGTGTTAGAATCATAGGTTTGTGTCCCACCTAGGGTTGCAGACATCTAAGTCCTGCAACCACCCCTGCCTCTACCTCGGGTGAGACATCATCTGCTTCGCAAGTGTTGCCGAAAGGGCTGGTAGTTAGGGTTTTGTTGGTGCGTTGTTGTAGCGTTGAACTTTGGGTCTACCCCTGTGCCAACAAATGGTTTTGTTTCCAGGACCTGAAACTGTGATTGTTGGGAACTGAGCAGAAGAAGCTTTGTGCAAAGATTTGTCCTGAAATTGTAAAATCTCTGTGATGAAGGAAGGACAGATTTGGAGGAAAGAAGTCAGATCTACAAGAAAAGAGGTTGATACTGAAGAAAAGAAGTAAGATCTGTAAGCTCTGTGCTCCGATAAAGGTAAGAATAGTTAAAAGTTCTTAGATCTGGAAGTTTTGTGCCCTGTAGAAGTAAAAGAGGTGAAAAGTTTTGTGTCTAAAGTATGGATTTAGGTATGCTTGATAGATTTTGTCCTAGCTTGAAAACTAGGGAATTATTAGATGAAATAATGTTTGATATGAATAGATCTGATAAGAATAATGATAGATATGTTATACCTATGCATAGAAAGAATTTTTGGACTAATCAATGGATGCAGGATCCTGGAAGAAATTTTTGTAGGTTCGCCATTTTGATCCTAGCGCATAGTATAAGAAAAGTTGGGGATCATTGAAGAGAAAGACATGATTAACTCTTTGTTACAGTTGCAGAAGACCAAGACATCTTGCTAAGGAATGCCCTGGGAGAAACCCTAGTTGCCTCTGTTGTAAGGCTATGGACCATGAAGTACTGGATTGCCCTAGAATGGTTACTAGACTTGAAAAGATGAATATGGATCAAGAAAACCCTGAAGGAGACCAAGAGACTAAGATTATAGAAGAACCCCAGAAAGAATCATATATTATGTTGCTAAAAATGAAAGAAACCCTGGATGAACATAAAGATGCCAGTTTGTCAAAGATCTTCAAAGAAAAGGAGAAAATCGAAGTAATAATAGGAGACTTCGACATTGATTGTGCTCTAGATGAGGGAACACAGATGAACATTATGACAAAAAGTACTCGGGAAACCCTAGGAAGGCTTGCTATGGTTCCTTCACTAGGAAAAATAGGATTGTTTAAAGGAAAAATGGTAACCCTATGTGGCAGGATTACCCGGATAGCTATGAGTACCCATGGAGCTTCGACAGAGGAAGAATTCTAAGTTATTAAATTTATTGAGGACTATGCCCCATTTCCAGCTTTGTTAGGCAAGATCTGGATTGAAAAAAACCAGATCCGAAGAAAAGAAGAAAAGGAAGCCCTAGAACAAAAGAAGCAAGAACTCGTGGAATTTATGACTAGAATGATCACCTGCTTGATGGAAGAACAAGAGAACGAATCTAAGCTATTAAACACCAGGGACTTGGATGTCGAAGCTATAAGAGCATTAGAGGAACCACAGAAGACTGAAATACCTAATCCATATGATGAAGGTGTATTACCCTTGGATATGAAGAAAGAATCTCGACATCGCGAAGTGACTATGTCGAGAGAAGATAAGGATCAGAATGGAAAAAGGATGACCAAGATGAAGCTCACTGGGAAGAAGGCTAGGAAGCTAAGTAAGAAGAGAGCCAAGATTGAAAAGTTACGGAAGACTTCATAGGAAACTTTGCAGAAGGAAAAATCACAGGAATTGAGCTTCGCCGGGATACCAGAACAACAACATATGGCACTTCGTTGTGGCGAAGAAATATAGTCGTTGGATTGTTCGACTCCACCCTGAACGGGCAGAAAAGCATTAAAAGATCACTACCAGACCATTGGACCATGCCATAACGAATGGATCAATGTTCACGAAAGCTTCATACCCGTTGCAAATAGACCATTGACGAATTTCCTATTTAGCTCGTTGCACCATGCCCAAAGAACACTTTTTTCAACTGAGAAATCCAAGCCCACAGAACTAGTGATTGTCTACAATGATCATTGCAAGCAAATTGTTCATCCTAGTGCAGCATTTTGAGATCATCGTGACCTCGATTATCTTTCCCGAGTGCGTATGTCCGACGAGCTCACCGAACTTGAGGAATCCATCACAAAGGTACTTCTTGAGTTAATGACTGAGAGAACCATTTCAGAAAGAAGAATGTCCACTGGAGTCCAAGCATCATCGACGGGAGGAGTGCAAGCCTCCCCGTCGACTGCTCAAGCAGGAACATCTCGAGCCGACACAGAAAGAAGAACTAAGCATAAGGACGACATAGCCAATGCGAAGTTAGTGCCATCCATCCTACCAGCTTACATAACCCCTCTGAGTGATGAGATTAACAGGGATAGTGTCCCTAGAGATTTTGAATACACCCTAGTCACTGCATTTCTACCGAAAGGAGTGCGCACCTACCGCGCAGATCAAGACAAGGTTACAACATTGAAGTTTTCCGACTTCAACTTGGGGGACCATAAATCTTACAACATGCTCACCCCGTATAAGTACTTGACGAGAACTAAGGGCAAGAATTCGAAGCTCATCCCTCAGCAATGGACGATGAACCTCGCGCAGTCTACTTTGCTCAACGTTATGAAAGTACCGCACTTTGACAGACACCAGGAGGTGAATGCTTGTGTAAAACTACTGCTAGAAAGTTACCACAAAGGATACATGTTGTTAGATCATCGCATAACTGTTGATCCGACGTTGATCAATAAGATCACTGGGCTTAGCATGCAGGGCCCTAATCCCCATGAGTATTATCCTAGAAAGACCGCAGACCACGCTCTTGCGCAGAAGATCAAAGAAGCCTATGGTGATGTTGAGAAAGGCACGAGAGGGTACAAGGTAGCTTCCATTGAAAGTGGAGCAGTGCGCCTCACATACCAACTGATCACAAGGAAGTTGGTACGCAAGAATCGACCAACACAAGTATCTGGCTTTGCAGTTGACCTCACAGGAAAGTCCGTCGAGGAACTATAGATGAATTGGGTGAAGTACCTGGTGAATCAACTAGAGATTGACTGCAGAGAAGCCCATGATCAAGGGCATGAATTCCATTTTAGCTGGCTCCTGATACTGATCACTTTTGTTGCATGGGAGCTACCGGAAGGCGCAACATTCCCAGACCTGGAACCCTTTGAGCCACTAGCCGCGAAGTTCAGTACATTATGGTACTCGAATGACATGTGCAAGCAATGGAAATCGAATGTCGTTTTCCACGTGTACTATAACCAATTGAAAGAAGCCATAAGGAGAGAACCACGAATCACCCCGAACACTTTATAGAGATTCCAACCTCTGATAAAGTTCAGCACGGACCGCCACTTTATATACCTAACCCCACGCGTTGATGAGCACTAGGAACAACTTCAGTCCTATTATAACATGACAGAAGAAGCCCTGGAAGAGATCACCAAAGAATGGTTGGCGGACCTCCTTATTCCAGCAGACCCCACAGAAATGTCCGACATCGACAACCCCAGAATTATGAAGGATACACCTGGGCCCAGTAAGAAAAAGAAAGAAAAGTCGACGAAGAAGACTGAAGAAGTCCAGGATGTTGACAGCCTATCTGTAAGGATGGATTCAATTACACCAAAAGAAGCAGGTGATGACAAAGAAGGTATAGAAACCCAAAGAGTTGAAGTACCACCGCCTCGGGATGAAGAAGACTCATCGAAGAAAAGGAAGGTCTCCCCTCTGAAATCTTCCTCCAGAAAGAAACCAAGAACCCCTGTAACCAAGATGCGAACTTCCCTCACGTTGGATGATTTTGATTTCATTGTTGTAGCAGTCAATGATGCTTCAAAGGAAATCATAGAGAAGCAGGGGGCAAACAGGAACAAAACTATAGCCAGATTGAGATCTCACTCCAGGGAGTACATCAAGCACTCCAGTCTAGTTGAGCAACCTCTACTGCACCTCTGCCAGAAGGAACAATAGAAGCAGGAGATGAATCAGTTCAGCTCTGCAAGATTGTTGATATAGTCGAAGTATGCCTTCGACGTGCTCAGGAAGAAAAAGTGTAGGCCAACTAGGCCCTAAAGAAAGCACAGGAGGAACTTACTGAACAACGTTGAGCCGTGCAACAAGAGAAGAATGCTCTCCAAGCAAAATTTGAATAAGACAAAGTGAAGATCCAAAAAGAGAAAGAGTAGTTGCTCGCAAAGCAGATAGGAATCGAAGAAGTAGTCAACAGAGCATTTCGCTCTATGACTGACTTAGAGCGGAAGGCCAAAGAGCCCATAAAGCACCAAGTGATGAAGCTAGCTGAAGTTATTCAACAACTTCAACATCATGGAATTAGAGATTTAGACCATATCACAGACTCTGCAAGAAGTACGCGACCAGCGAGAATTGAATGCCCATAACACAGTCGAGAGGATTAAAACACTTGTTGCAGAATGTAAAAAGCTAAGTAGCAGAAGCGCGTAGATATATGAACAACTATCTGAAGACCCAGAGTTGAAGAAACTGGAGTCCCAACTCCAGGAAGCAAAGCAGCAAGCCGATACAGTACAGGCGTAGCTCAAGCTCCTGTCACCCATTGAGAGGATGAAGAGATCCCAGGAACAATGCATTTCCCAACAACTCCTTCTTACCATGCAGAACAGAGTGATGGAAGTCACCTAGAAACTCTAGCCGAGTCGGGAGGCGGCCTACCCATTGTTTGAAGAAATTGAAGGCCAAGGAACACTACTTGAACAAGTAGTTGCTACAATCGAGCAACAACTGGAAGGACCTATCAGTGAAGCGGTTGTTTAGGAGTTTGTTGAGAAAGAAGCAGTAGCACAGAGACAAGTCGAAGCAGCTTGAGCCAAGCTCGAGACCTTTGAGGCAGAGTTACCTAGACCTAAGTGACTCGGGATGAGTCACAGTTGAGTGTTGGGGGCCTGTTGGCCCTTGACCAAGTTTTGAGGAACACTTGGTCATATTTGACCATTTTTGGGACTTCGACAGCTTGTCAAAGATGGAGCGCAACATGAAGCGAAAATCGTGGAAGTTATACCCCTTTTTGGGTCCTTTTAGGGTTTTGGGTTAATGTAATGGGGAAGGGATGTCGGCCTGTCGGTTCACCCACGCTTAGGCCCACTTTTGTAATGTATAAATAGATAGGCAATGTAAGAAGTAGTAGAAGTTGTTGCTTAGTGCACTTGGTGATTTCTTAGTGCAAGTTGGCTAAAGTGCTAAGAGTTGGATCTGTGTGATCAAGTATTGTAAGGCTTTGTGCAATTTGTGTAAGACTTGCAGAGCTCAGTGCAAGTCCCTGTGAAAGATTGTAGAAGGATTTGTGCTATAAGGCAAGGAAGAAGGATCTAGCGAGCTGTGTTGATCTTCTGTCCTGTGTGCAGTAGGGTTTGGAGGCTTTGTGTTGTAACCAATTGAAGACATTAATACAGAAGAACACTTTGTGGACGTAGCCCTAGGGTGGGGGTGAACCATGGTAAATCTGTGTATTGTGCTATGTGCCTCGACTTGATGTGCTTGTCTCTTCCTTTGCTAAATGCTTTGATGTGTTTAGATAGATATATTTATGCTTTGTGCTTATGCAAGATACCAGATATATAAAATATGCAGAACAGAAACGAAATGCTAGAAATGACAGAATAACAGTAAAATATCCAGCATAATCTTCACAATACACAGAAATGATATACGAAATAGCAACAGAAATAGCACTTTGAAT
>ML785040.1:118258-130485 GCA_009831015.1 Picea engelmannii | reverse complement strand
AGATCCTTCTAGAAGCGGAAGCTTCTATTAGGTCTTCTTACATCCGCCTTATTCTATTTTATTGAAAGGTCTTATTAATATTGACCTTTATTACATCCAAATACATTGATCTACCTATGTGCGGGTTAGGACCTTAACAGCTTATAAGCTATGAATGAATGTTAGCTCTGATATGTATGAATATGCTTAGTGCTGATCTACAGGATCTGATCTGTTTTACTATTACTAAGTGTTGAAAGATCTTAGATCTAAGTAAATGTTGTGATGCTCTGTGCTCTCTACGAAGTATAATAAGACTGAATATTGATGAAGATTAACTTCTAAAGTGCTCTGTTAAGTGTTAGAATCATAGGTCTGTGTCCCAGCTAGGGTTGCAAACATCTGAGTCCTACAACCACCCCTTCCTCTGCCTTGGGTGAGACTTCACCTGCTTCGTAGGTGTTTTCGAAAGGGCTGATAGTTAGGGTTTTGTTGGTACGTTGTTGTAGCGTTGAACCCTGGGTCTGACCCTATGCCAACAGTCAGGAACCACTATCCCATTCCCAGGATTGATGACCTGCTTGACCAACTCAAGGGGCCAAATTTCTTTAGCAAGATTGACTTGAAGTATTGCTACCATCAAGTTCCCATCGAACCAACGGATGTCTCAAAGACAACCTTCAAGTCTAAGAAAGTTCTCTATGAATGGCTAGTCATGCCCTTTGGCTTAACAAATGCACCAACCACTTTCATGAGGTTGATGGACGATGTATTGAGACCCTTCACCAACTCCTTTGTGGTAGTATATTTGGATGACATCCTCATCTTCAACAAAACGTGGGAGGAGCACATGCGGCATATTCAACAAGTTTTGAGCACTCTATGACAACACAAGCTTTATGCCAACTTGGAAAAATGCTCTTTTGGCATGAACAGGGTCCAATACCTGGGTGACATTGTTGATGAGTATGGGGTACATGTTGATCCAACTAAGATCTAAGTCATCCATGACTCACCAGCCCCGACCACACTGACCGAGCTTTGGAGCTTCTTAGGACTCACCAATTTTTACCGACGATTCGTGTTGGGATTCTCCTATATTGCCTGGGCCCTCATCCAGGTGACCAAGGGCAGTGGTAGGGCCAATTTCATGTGGGGGAAGGAGCAGCAACGAAAATTTGAAGATATGAAACATCATTTGTGCTCAGCTCCCATACTCTCCTTACTCGATCTTCAACAACCATTCGATATTGAGACTGATGCATTTGATTATGTTGAGGCACAGTTCTCACTCAGCACGGACATCCGGTGGCATACCATAGTGAGACAGTCTATGATGTTATTAGTAAATACCCCACCTATGACAAGGAAATGTATTCCATTGTACAAGCCTGTCGTTAATGGAAACATTACATTCTGGGGACAGAGACAATCATACACACTGATCACAAGCCTCTGCAGTTCATAAGGACATAGGGTAAATTGCAGAATGACCGCCATCAGAAGTGGTCCACCTAATTGAAACAGTTCCATCTCAACATCAAGTATAAGACAGGTATCTCCAATCGTGTCGTTGACTACCTCAGTCGGCCTACTGTGGCTGCACTTACCATTGTGCTCCATTCCTGTGGACATGAAACATCAGAGTGGCCCCAACTTTACCAGCAAGATCCGAACTTTGCCACCACATATCATCTCTTGGGTACAGGCGCCACTATCACTGATTTCACATTCAGGATGGACTCTTATGCCACTTGGGCCATCTCTGTGTTCCTACAAGCGAGCGTGAGAAGCTAATTTGGAAAGCCCACTACAGTCGGGTGGTAAGACATTTTTGCGTAGAGAAAACTGTGGCTGTCCTTTAGAAACATTTTTATTGGCCAAAACTTCAACTGGATGTTAGCAAGTATATCAGATCTTTCACTACCTGCACCATTGCCAAACCAGCCATCAAGAAGCAAGGCTTATACACCCCTCTGCCTATTCATGAGAAGTTGTGGGAGTCCATCTCCATGGATTACATGTCTGGTTTACCGACCACCAAGCACGAAAATGACTGCATGTTTGTGGTCGTTGATCGGTTTTCGAAGATGTCCATCCTCATAGCCTGTAAGAAGACTGTCACAACGACCGATACTACCAAGCTCTTCTTCGAACGAGTTTGGGTGCACTTTGGGATACCACAGACCATCATCTGCAACTAAGATAGCAGGTTTCTCAACACCTTTTGCTCGAGTCTCTGGTCTTTGTTGGACACCAAGCTCACAAAATCCACTTCTTTCCACCCCAAAACCAATGGCCAAACCGAGGTCGTCAATCAGATCATTGTGCACATCCTACGCATGTACAACTCTAAGCATCCTCGTACATGGTACAAGAGTCTCCCATATGTCCAACACAGTTACAAGAGATCTCTCCATAGTTCCACCAGCCATTGCCCATTTCAGGTGGGTCTGGGATTCCAACCCTTGGGACCCATTGACGTTGCACTTCCTCTTGCCACCACATGGACAGACTCTTCCCCTGATCTATCTATGGTCGACAAAGCCACCAGATTCATTGAGCAGATTAAACACATCCGCCAACAGGTCCAGGAGATTTTGCAGAAACCCAATGCTAAGTACAAGCAACGCCATGATAAACATGGGGTACCACACCAGTTTCAGTTTGGCGATAAAGTCTAGTTACATTTTCAGAAGGAGCGTCTCACTAGGCCCCATCAGAATCTTAGGCTACTTCGTTATGGGCCTTACACTATCACCAAGGTTGTGGGTAGCAATGCTTTTGAGCTCAACACTCCACCCTTCCTTGGTCTGCATCCAATATTCAATGTGGACCTCCTTCGGCCATATTTCCCACCATTATTGAACACCTCTGAGATCGCCAAAAAACTAACACCAACAGAGCTCAACCCTGAATGCATGGATAAAGAATTCTCCGATTAGATAGTGGACACACAAGTCAAGGGCACTCGCCAGCAACAGATCCAACTTTATCGGGTTGTCAAGGCAGGGAAACTCCTACACCAAGGCAAGTGGCTCACTCGGGGCCAAATCCAGCAGAAGTTTCCTCACCTAATAGGGAACTCAACGTAATGGAGACCATTGCTTCCTAAGGGGGGGGATTCATCCCGATGGATATTGGTGGCCAACCACCTATTCCAACTGGCTCTTCGTGTCCATTTGTATTTAACACATATTTATGTATTGTTTTATAATTGTGAGTTCTACACTTCTGGGGTTGTCTTAAGCCTCACACATTCTCCAGGTGGATACAGGTGGCCTCTCGTCTAATCCAACTGGCCTATTTTGTATGTTTTCGTATCATCACATCTTGTTGTACTTTCAAGGATGTTTTGAGGCCCTAAACATTGTTTTTTTATTTGCCACAATCAGACTGTAGGTAGAGTGAGAGTCTAATGGTGAAATGTGTATTTCTCGGAAATACCTTTCCAACGAGCTATCACGTGACTAAAACGGAGGTCATATGCAAAAGTTATGACCCTAGGAAGTTGAGGTACCAAATTACACCAACTTACCCATAGGGCCCACATGACTTTTGGCATTTCACCTTCTAGGGTTAGGTTTTTGGATGTCTAAGGTTTTGGGATTCATGAGTAATATGAAAAGGGCCTATGGAGCCTCATTGTGATCCATTATTCTTAGACGGATGCACGTAGCAGCCACATCTCTTCTTAGAGATAACTACCACCATTCGAGCAAGTTTCAGTTCTGCAGTTTTACAATTTAAGCCTATTTCATTATTTAATAGAAGATATTGTTCACTGAATATTTGTCAACATCATTTTTTATAATGTATTTCAACCATCAGTTTCTCTTCTGACCTTATACATTAGGGGGCATTTGCTATACTTTTATTTGGCACTCTAGGTCAAGAAAATATGTAATGATCCAAAATACACACTTGTGCTAATATGTAATACCTCACACAGTGATTTTTCTTCAAAAGGATATATAGGTTGTGCTTGTTCCTAGGAACATATGTGACCGATCATGGTTTTCCTAAGGAACATATGTGGTCGGTTGTAGGTTTCCCATAACTTCCCCTTTAAATCTTTGAAAATAGAAAAATCTCGAGAAAAGCTAAAAGCTATGAGTTGGCAAAAGCCAAATCCGCGAGTGGTGATTGTGCATGGTTCACACATGCATTCCATTCAACATCGATATTATCACCTCAGGCTCCTATAAATAAAGGAATTAAAACCAAGGGATGGGAATCTAATGATAAGTATCCTTATGTTGAATAAATTTAGTGAAAATTCTTAGTTGCAAGTATAACTGTGTTGAGTGAGAGCTAGACATTAGTTCTTATAGTGCGATTAGAGCTTGTGCAAGGTTCAAACAATGATTAAGTTGGCTATCTCACTGAAGTAAGTTCTTGAATCATACTAATAAACATATGAAGGTTTGTGGATGTAATGTTCCTGACTTGGCTAGCCTAGGAAACACTGCTAATGTGTGTGTAGGATCAATGGTTTACAACATATAAATGATCATACAAATAATAAATGCAACAAAAGATTGCAAAGTTTGTATTATGATATCTCTGTGGATTACAAAATGGCCGAATGTGGCTGAATAAACTGACAATACTCAACTAGATCAACAGACAAAGGATCTTAGTCGGAATACAAATAAGCAACTAAAAGATAATACCCGGAATATGGGAGCACTGCGGAATCAATGGATGCGCTGGGACTATGGCAACTCTGACGGTAACTGTTGGAAGTCTGGGAAGTTCGCCCTGGGAGATATACTTCTCGAAATGGTCTGGAAACTGTCCCAAATGATGCACCCTTCTCTAGTCCTCAGTACTGGTATCTATCAGACCCCTCTGTTGATGAATCTGGACCCCGAATGGATACCCCTAGGGGAATGCACCCCTCTTATTTTGGCAAAATGTGTCCTGGTGATTCCACCATCAGAATCATATGATGTATGTCTCAAAACGACCGCCTTGGTCTACTGGGAAATGGGTTTGAAGGGTTTCCCTGAATCTGGTCTGATGCTCGCTCTGGAACCCCAAATGTGCCCGCCAAAAGTGTTGCACTTCCAAGTCTGGAATATGTGTCCCAGTTGATTTCTCCGTCGGAATCTGATGAGGAACTAGGAAAAAGATGCACCTTGCCCTCCTCTCAAATGGGTCAGAGGGAAATCTCAGAATTCTCCCTGGATGGGATAAGTCGACTAAAAACCCTCTCAGAAGTTGCACCCTCACTCTGGATGAATTCGCCCTTGCTGTTGAACACTATGTAAATGCTGCTGAAGAATGATGGAGGACCTGAATGATCTTCCCGGTGACTAGGGTGTGTCTCTCAACACCGAAATCAGCCACTGGTGTCTTCCTCCTGGAATTCACTGAACTATCTCTCTCGAGATGTGCCTCTTCTCCTTGTTAGCACTCTGTAAATTTCCTAAAGGTTGACAACAGAAGAAATCTACGAAAGGTAACTTTATCCAACCACTTTTGAAGCTAGGATCTAGCCCTTCCAACTTCAGAGAGGGATCTCTCTATATGATTTAGCTATGTTTCCAATTTTAAATATTAGGCTAGGTAAAGAAATAGGTCGGTTTGGTTGTCATAGTGTTTTTCGAATTGGTTGAGACAGCCTACACATCCATTGGGCTATGGGGTCTGTATTTTAATAAAATATGAAATTCGAACCAGAAACGCAAAGGAAAAACTTTCACAGGGCGAGATAATATAATCACTCGATTATTTAATAGAATAAATGATGAATAGCGGAAAAGATGAGAAAGATAATTCCAACAAAGAAGCAGTTAAGAATTTCTTTATTGAAAACACCAGAAGATAAAAAACTTAAATCTTTCGAGTCACAAACAGGGTATACAAGATAAATCTTGCAACATTCGTTACTCTTAAAGATTAGATTTAAAAACAGTATGATAACAAAGCGAGAATAACATTCAACTTAGAGAGAAAAACATCACCAGTGAATACACACAAGAATCCTGTAAAAGTGCCTCCTTTTTATTAATGGAAGATCTCTTCAAAAATATTACAGTCTGATAGCGTTAGGGTGTGAAGACCAACAACCACCAATACTTCAAAAGATGAATTATTTATAACTCAAATTACAAATGATCCTGTCATTAATGATCAAGACGTGCTAAATCTATTTTTAGCCTAACTAACTTAACAAATTTCCTAAATCTAGGAACTGCTTGATGATGTGGTGTAACTGCACGCTGATTTTTGGGTGGGCCGTTGATGAAGACTCTGCACGACCTCATTGACTGGACAAATGAATGGACTGGGACAACTCATCTGCTACTCGATCAGATCACAGAGTTCCTCCCATTGGAGATGACTGGGCACGTTGACTTTGAGTAACCTTTGATACACTTCGTCCATTTCTGTGTATTTGGCGAAGGTAGGCTTGGTGAGGAAGATGTATCGAATCTCATGTTGGATATTAATGTCCCACTGAAGAGCATCTAGAAACGCCTTGCTAGTAATGCTCCCTTGAATGCCTACAAAATTTGAACTGTCCTTAGCCACATCGGCCAATCTCTTCTTGTAGTCTGGGAGTGTCATCAATTTATCGTTGATTACCTTCAGACTAGGCAGACCTTTCTTTTGTAGAGCCTCAATCTTACTGAAGAATCTTTGTACCCCTAGGTCCATGGCCTGAACCTTTTCTTCCAGCTGAAGCATTAATCCTCTCTTGGTCAAAACTCTTTTGACCTCAAGGATGGTCTCTGTTCTGTCTTCAATTTTCAGCTCTTCTAGCTCTTCCCTGGTCTTAGAATTGAGGAACTTGATGATTTCRTTCGCCTATGTTGGCATGTCTGCCAATTCTACTCTGATCTTCTCGATGGCCTATTTGCTTCTCTATACCAATTCATTCTGCTCAAACATGATCTAGATCATGGGCCATGTCTCGTTCATGGACTTAATGATGTCTGTCCATACTCTCTCTTTAACCTCAGCCAAAGTCTTTCCTGCCACTGTTTTCTTCCGGAGCTGTTGTAGCTCCTGCTTGAGCTGCTCTGTCACCTTCTTTTCCTTGGAGAGGCTGGTCTGGAAGGAAGATTTGAGTTCCTGAAGGTTCTCAATCTCTTTTTTTAGCCTATTGATCTCTGTTTCCTGCAGGTTCATCTTTTCCATGGACTTATCCGGGTCGGCTGTCTTCTCCTGGGATGTCAATGGAGTCGCGGATGGGACTTCTTTCACTGATGTTGTGCTCACTCCTGAAATTGGAATAGAACTCAATGGAATGACTTGCATTGGCTTCAGTTGTTCTTTCTCTTTCACCAGTTTCTCCATCTCAACTTCCATTTCCTTAAGCTGTGCGTTCTGCTCCATGAGCAGCTTGAGCATTTCATCTTTCTCTCCTTCTTTCTCTACTATCTCCTTCACCTGCGAGTCCTCTGTGGGTGGGAGATTCAGTTGTTTCCTCAAGGAGGCAATGTCAGAATTCTTCTTCTTTATCATTTCCTCAGTTGCTTTCACGTTTGAGGGATCGTAACCGATCTTGAGAACCAACTCCTCCAAGGTCTTGATCCTATTGTTCTTTGCAAAGGACGATATCTTCTCCAACTTGAGTTGTGTTTGAACATTGTTCAGGGACAACTGTAGTTTGGACGCAGTGGCGGAAGCATGCGCCATCGTGTAAAAGACCATTTCCCCTGTCTGCTTGTGCAGATCCATCTGTCGGCCGGATGCACGTCCTTCATCTGAAATTCGAAGGTGGCCCTTTTGTAGTCAGTGATCACCTTTGGATCTGGTACTTGTGCCTGGAGGAATGCAATATGCATTCTACCCTTCTCGGTGTCAAATGCCGATAGCAACCTATGTTGCGCAGTAGACGTCTGCTTCTAGAACTGGGCGCAAGTACTGCTGGTCAGGGTCTGGTTCCTTTTCTTGATCAGCTCATATTTTTCAAAAATGCTCAACTTGGGTCCTACCTTGCCTGGCTGAGTGTTCAATGGGGATTCTGTGGATTTCTTCAGCAATGCTGGGGTAATGACGTTATGGAGGCTCAAACCAAAGGGTGGAATACCAACTTTGGTCACTATAGTAGACGGGGCTTCTTTTTCCCCGGTCGGGCCAGGAGCTGCAGAAGTCTCAGGCCTCTTGGTATGCAGCTGGAATTCTTCGGATGACACCTCAGTGACAGGCGGAGATAGATCTTGCCTAGGAATTTTCTCTTTTGGGACCTATGGCGTGGTCGTTTGCGACACAGTGGCCATGGGATCCTACTGTTCTACTTCGACCAATGTGTTAGGCTCCCACACTGTCTGATTTGCAAATTTTTCAACTTCTGGCCTAGCTTCATGAACATATGGGATGTTCTTGTTTTTCATCCTCATATTGGAGATGATCCCACATGGATCATAATGCCATGGGAAGCTCATGGAGAACTTCATTTCCCTTAGCATCCTGTCTACTTCTTCCCCAACGCCACGATTGTTGCAGATGAAGGAGCCAATCTGCCCCTTGATTCTAAGTTGTTGCTTTTTCTTTAGTGACACAAAATGGATATCATCGAAATTTATTATCTGTCTTATATATTCCAGAGAAAAAATCCTGACAGGTAGATACTTGGGCAGCTTATACGGTGCCAACTCGCACCCGTATACTCTGATCTCAGTGTAATCCTGGTATAAATACCAATCACATGTCTTTGTGTTATCCGAGAGATGCAGGATCCTCTGAACTTCATTGTTTATCTGAGGCTCGGGCCTACCGCCTAGCATACTTACCACAGGGTGGTAGAATTGGTCGATGAACTCCTTGAAATTGAAATCAGTTGAGTTGTGCTTGAGCAAGGAGGTCCATGCTGTGACTGCCTGAGATCTACCATCTCCATCCATCTTCTGCATGGAAAAGCTAAATTTATCCGCCTGGAAGAAGACGAACAAGTATGCTAGTATCGATGAGTATCTAAACATGCCTTTCGTGCCGAAATTCACGAACTGTTCGTGAATATTGTCTGCCAAGAATGTGTTGAAGTCAAACTAGGTGGTGGGCTTCTCATCAGCGGAGAAGATGGATAGAAATCCCAGAATAGGTTCATCTACCCACTGATCAGAATAGTATCTTAACAAAGAACAAAGGGATGAGATGATCTGGTTTCCTTTAGTCGAGAACATGGAGGAAGGGTAAGGAGGATTTGTGGAGGGAAATTGAGCAGATGGGGGAAGGAAAAGCTCGAATATTTGAGCTCTTTGGGGGAATGTCATTTTCTGGTATAATTCTGTAAGAATTTCTAGGTTAAAGGGTGGCGCAGAGTTGGCTCGGGAGATTTGCATCATCTGGTCTATGGATTCGAGTGTGATGAGGAAAAGAATCTCCCCGGACGAGGAGACGACGGCTCTTTGCTCAGGAATGTAGTGGGCTTGGCACTTGAGTGTGAACTCCAGAAAATGGTGAATTTGAGGAAAGAGGTAAAGGGGTAAATTGGACTCCCAGAGTCCGATTTCATCGCTCTGGTCCAGGAAGACCTACTTGAGCCATGACTGAAGATCTGCGAAATCAAAATCGCATTTTGTATCTGCAATTAATCGATCTTTGTCGACCAGTGGGATCCTGTCAAGGTCAACAAGAAGCGGGAGAAACAGATCCTCCTCTCCTTCCGCTTGTTTGGATTTTGGCGCCATTTCTGCAATAGTACCTGCAAGAAAACACAACGTTAGTGGGGGCGACTGACTATGGATGAGGGAAACTGACTGTAAAGGAGGAGTAAATGGTGTAAAAACTCTCTGGTGCGATAAGTGGTAAATGGAGAGAAAAGGGAGAATGAGGGGGAGTTTTGAGTAAACGGGTGTCCGTTGGGCACGGGAGACAGGTCAACTGGATAACGGATAGGTTATCCAGTAATAAATGGCCAACAGATCATTTGGGATGTGAGATGGCAGGTGACGGTGACTGAGGGAATACGGACAGGTGACGTGGCGTCTATCGATTGGAGGTAAAGGTCATAGTGAGGGGGCTTGCCACGAGCGAATGGGGGGGAAGGACTGACAACAGTTATGGGACGTGACTATTTCGGGAAAGGTGGATGGTGACGTCTAGAGATGACGATGGTAGGTCAGATAGCAAGAGATGATGGGACTGGGGGCCATTGGATCATTGCCACGTATAAAGAGGGCCCGCTAAAGGAAAGATACCTTTCCGGACCCCCCCTCTCAGTTAAAAGCATATCAGCCGGGGGGGTCCGAAAAAAAATTTGAGCCATTGATCTGAGCGCTTGTTTCCTAGCCGCAGATCTTTGCATGCCTTTTATCACACATTCCGGACCACCCCCCTCCATTAAAGGCAGAACGGACGAGGGGGTCCGGAATCCAATGTTGACCATAGATCTACGCGCTCGATCCTGGGCCGTCCAGATGCGCGCGGATCTTATCATCTATTCTGGACCCCCCCCCTCCGTTAAAGGTAGAACGGTCGGGGGGGGGGTCCGGAAAGATATGTCCACTGTAGATTTGGGCACCATGATTAGAACCGTTGATATGTGCAAGGAGCATAAGTGGGGAGCGGAAAACGCATGCGCCGGGGAAAAACATAGGATAAATGCATTTTATGGGTTTTTCCAAGGTTTTTCAAGTAGATACCACCATGGGGCTTGACCAAACGATCTTTCAAGCATCTGAAACATGGTGCAACATTTACATCAAGCTGGTTTTATTAAAATGAAGCAACAAAGCAACTAGCCTATATCCTACCCTAGCTTACTATGACAATTAACCCAGATTAGACTGTTGGGTTAAGAATTTACTCTACCCTGGGGCTATCTAACCAAGATTAGACAGTCTGGCCAGATTTATTCACTAATCTAACCTAGACACTTTGGCTAAGATTAAACTGTTTAGCCAAAATCATTCACTACCCTATCAATATCAATTTAAAAAGAACTTGGCCCTGCTTGAAAGGTATGGACCAAGTTACTATTATTGCATGGGGCTTTTATTGAAATTCTTTTATGCCCTCTTTTTTTTTCTTTCTTTTCTTTCTTTTTTCTTTTTTCTTTTCTTTTCTTTTTCAAATTATTTGCAGAATGAAAAATCATTTGTCAACAAAAACACTAGAGACAGATAATATCCCAGTCACCAGTTGATCCTATAACTTATAGGGTGATAACACTCCTCAATGACAAGTCATAATCTGCATAATAATGAATTAGGTCGCTGAACCTTCCTTTATAGCTTTCCAAAACCCTAAATCATGTTGAAACCCTAATTCACTATTGACTTCCAAAACCCTAAATCATTGTTGAAACCCTAATTCACTATTGACTTCTATTTTTAGCTCATAATGACTTAAAAGCGCTTTTAACCCTTTTTAGCTCAATGTCACTTTCCAAATATAACACATGTGACTAGAGTGACCTCTAGTAACCCTGTTTACCCCTCTTTGGCCCTGGCTATAGTCTAATGGGGCGGTTTAGACCATTAAGCCTCCTCTCTGGAGCTCCTATTTGGAAAGGGACATTACAGTCCTCCCTTCCCGAAATTGCTGGTCCTGAAGCAATACCAGTCCAGGGTGTTGCAACACCTGCTTGCTCTCCCAAGTAGTGTCCTCTACTGGAAGCCCTCTCCATCTAATCAAACACTCTCTAATGACCCTGCTCCTCAGTTTCCGCTCCCGGAACTCCAAACCTCCTCCGAAAATAACTCCAACTGTCCCTCCTCATCCAACGGGGGAAGCTCCTTTGATGTGCTAATGAATTGTACCACTGCCTTTTTTAGGCAAGACACGTGGAACACATTATGAATCTTTCTCCCCTATGGAAGCTCTAGCTCATAAGCAACCTCGCTTACTCAACGCATGATCCTGTAAGGACCATAAAATCTGGGCTTGAGCTTCTTGGCCCCACTCTTCTTCAGAGATGACTGTCTGTAGGGTTGGTGTCTCAAGAAAACCAAATCTCCAACCTCAAAGTTGTGCTCTATCATGTGCTTGTCCGCACTTATCTTTTGTCGGTTTTGCACTGTCTGCAGGTTCTCTTTCAACAACTTGAGAATCTCTTGACTCTCTATGATCCAATTCTTGGCCTTGGGAGCTCTTCTCTCCCCGAAAACCAAGTCTACCAAAGTGGGAGCATCATATCCATACAATGCTCGGAAGGGTGTCACACCAATGGACATGTGGAAGGTGGTGTTGTAGCAATGTTCTCCTAAATGTAACCACTTTACCCACGTTCTTTGTTGTCCTCCTACATAGTTCCTCAAATACCCTTCAACCCACTTGTTGACAATCTC
>ML785040.1:86850-102818 GCA_009831015.1 Picea engelmannii | reverse complement strand
AACGCTTTCATAAGGGGGATGGAATGTAAGGTAGCTAGAGAGGTAGTAGGGGGGCCCAGAGGGCCCATAGTGATAATAGTGGAGGTCATTCAATGTAAGGTGGACTAGGTCCACTATATTATTAAATAAGGCCCACTATGGTAATTAGATATAATACATGTAAGAGGACTTCTTAGAAGGTTATACTTTTAGAAGATTCCTCCTCTAGAATGTTCTTAGATGATGGTAGCACTATATAAAGGGGCTCAAGCAATGTAATGGGACATGAAGAGAAGTATTATATTTGGAGTTGAAGCTCATTAGGAGGTTTCCCCCTCGAAGAGGCAAGTGAACAGGAGAGGATCTCTTCCATAATAGGATCCATTGTATGGTGTTGCCCTACCCTAAGGGTTTGATGGTAATAAAGGATATTTTTCATATTGTTCTTGTATATCTATTGTGATATTTTGTATTCAGTATTTGGTTCTTAACATGTTTTGAGTAGGATTTTAGTTTCTTTAGTAGCTAGATTAAGATTTCATTATGTATGATGATTTATGTTTTAAAATAAAGAATGATAAAGGTGTTTTCTATTGGATGTTTGTGCAAGTTTGTTGGTGAGACATCAGAGTTGGATCGAGGTCGATCAATGCTTGCATAACACCAAGGACAAACTTTTGTTGTCAGGTTCCTTTCTTTGCTTTCTCTCGTTTATTTATTCACATGCATGCACATCTTAGGGAAGGAAATTAATTATCTATCTCTCTGTTTGTTGGTGAGTCTCACCCACTCACCGAGGGTTTTGCTTAGTTCATAGGTAGTTATTACTCTTAACATGCGCCTCGGGTGAGATCTCTTTCCTCTTGAAAGGTTGAATATGTCAGTGCACTAAATTACATCAGGCTTGTGTTGGACACCTTTTGTGGACCCCAGGTTTTTCATAGAACCAACAACCACCCCCACTTAACCATTTAACCAAGACTCTATTGATCTCTTCTTTCTTTCTTCATCTTCTTATTATCTTATTTTTGTTAATGTTATAGATGCTTGTCTTTTATGTATACTTCCACTTCCCGAGAATTCATATTTTACTAGCATTTTCGAAAAACCTCCCTCATACTACACTTTAAAATACTTATCTCTGTAGGATCTATGAAAAATAGTTTTCATTATCACTATTGGTTGAGAGAAGTGGTCCACGACAACATATAAACTCCATTATACTATGATCCTTATGCCAATTCAGGTAGGCACAAGGGAGTGGTGCCTCCTACTAACATAATGGTTGATTGATGCAATGTGAATATGCTTGTTGTTCGACCTTCCCCCCTCTGTGTGTGCAAAAAAAAAAAAAAAATCCTCACCAATATTACTTTACAACACCCATTTCAGAGGTCTTCCTCAATACGCTTAACATCTATCCCTCTTGGAATTATTTTCATGACATACATACTTCTTTATATAAAAACTATTATCTCATGTTAGTTAAAAAAATAGTACACAATAACATATAAACTTTGATATACGATAATCCATATACCATTGAGAATAACCCCCAAAAAAGTGATATCTCCTATAAAATAAAAATAAAATACCTTTTACTTATTCTTCTCTACCCCACATATATAAATTGGATAAACTATTCGTCTTCCCCTACCACATAAAACACATTTTTTTGAAAAAACTAAAATAACATAACGTTAAAATATGATATTTGTTAGCCCTATGACTCTCGACCACCTTCCTTCCTTATGCATAATTATTTATGTTCTCTCTATGTAATCTTCTCTTGAAATGAGTGGACGAAGTGTGTATTTTCTTATTGGTTGCTCCTCGAGAAACATGGGGTGATGTGCTGATCACAAGTGAAGTGATGGACGAAGCATTCATTGCATCGAGAGAGTTTAATAGATTATAATCACCAAAAGGAACTAAGCTCAAGGACATTGCATTTGGGAGGGAAACTTGGGATGATGAATGAGCATCTCATCATATCACAAATTCCAATCCAAATTGTCAAATCTATTTCTCTCATTCCCAACAGCATCACACTTTCAAAGAGGCGACCCCAGCCATTGCCTTTTTTCTTTTCAAAAAGCTGAAATGAGTTGAGATGGGATGGATAATGGATTGGACTTTGAGGTGCCTTGGGTGTATAAACTAGTGGCTTCGCTCTTTGTCCTTGTTTTGTGAGCAAATGTGGGGAGAAGCGAGAAAGACATTGGAAAAATAAACACAGAGGCACACAAATTCCTTTTGATTAATCTCGCACAGTATATTTATCTGTACCATAATAATATAATATAATCTCATGGCATTACATGTCCACTCAAGGGTAGGGTAGACTTGACAAGACCTTGACATGATTCTGCTGCAATGCAAAAGCGAAAGAAAGGATTGAAAGAAAGCGCACCTTCACAAAGTAGCAGCAGCACCAGTGGACATGACTGACTGACTCACTGACTACATGTCCTGTCTCGATTGTCTTGTCCACTTACCTACATGTTTATTCATTCATAATCAGATTGGCATATCTCCATCGACTCGATTCTTTTGTCTAACACAATCCCCACAAATGAAAAAGGAAATGAACGATTCCACTGAAGAAGCAGATTAACAATCCAAGAAAAGTGGACTGTAGTGTAGTTATACACAGAGAAGAGAGTACCAGGTTGTTGGTGATCTTATTGTTTTTCTTCTGATATTGGTATTGTCAGAGTGACTGAATGGCTAATCTAAAGGCTCTAAAGAGTAACGTAGCAGCAGCAATTTCTGCAAAGAAACCAATGTGGCTGTATCCCAAGATACTTGCAGGCTTCAATCCTTCTGAGAGATGGGGTCATTCCACTTGTTACTCTGACGGCCATCTCTATGTCTTCGGGGTAACGTTTCATTGCTTTTTATCATTGATTCATGTTTTAGGCAGAATCTACACGTGTTTCTGGATACCGTGATTGTTTTTAGTTGTTTTTCCATAGGGTCTGATGACTCTCTTGTTTAGCTTTTTCAGACCAGAGTTTAGATGTATTTGGATAAGACCAAGAGATTTTTTTATGCACAGAGGCTTTTGTCTGTGGGATGTGGGTATCTTCATGATAATTTTTCAGCTGTTTTTGCGTGGTTTTGAAGATGTTTTTGTTGGGATAAAAATTTGAAATGTGTGGATGTCATTTTGATGTTGTCGGGATGCTTTCATCTGTGGGTTCTAAATTTCTTTGTAATTTTTAGATATTTTCAGATGGGTTTTTAAAATTGATCATCTTTTTGTGGGGATTGCAGGGTTGCTGTGGAGGATTGCATTTCAGTGATGTTCTGACACTTGATTTGAGAACGATGGTGTGGAGCTCACTGGTAACAACTGGGCACCAGCCAGGTACGAGAGACAGCCACAGTGCCGTTCTCTTAGACCACAAAATGATAGTGTTTGGGGGAACAAACGGGTCTAAGAAGATAAACGATCTGCACATCCTGGACTTGCAGACCAAGGAATGGAGGCAGCCTTGCATTCGAGGAACTCCACCATCCCCACGAGAAAGCCACAGTGCAACTCTTGTTGGTGATAGTAAATTGGTTATATTTGGGGGCAGTGGAGAAGGGGAAGGGAATTATTTGAATGATGTTCATATTTTGGACCTGAAGCTGATGAAATGGATTTCCCCTGATGTGAAGGGGGATCTGCCTGCTCCCAGAGATAGCCACACTGCAGTTGCTGTTGAAAATAGGCTTGTGGTGTACGGTGGAGATTGTGGAGACCATTACTTAGGAGAAGTTGATATTTTGGATCTTGATACCTTAACTTGGTCCAGAGTAAGTTCAAAGCTTTTTTTTTTGTCATTTTGATAAGTAATCCCTTTTGTTTAATACGTGGGAAGCTTTGAACACCAACTTCAAATTAACAAGGTACAGTAACTCACTTTAACATGGGGAGGATTTCATGAGATTTTAACTACGGACCTTTGCCTTGAAAGGTCAATGCCTCTACCAACAGGGCATGGGTTACCCTTCAGAGTAAGTTCAACTTCAGTGTTCAGCACAACTACTCTTATGCCAGGATTGGGAATCTCTTTAATTGGATAGTAAAATTTGTATCTTCACAATGTTAGTCCCTGTCTCAGTTATTACGTATTATAAGAAAGGTTCTAGGATTTTGTACCAATTGTTAAATCTTTTTTACAAGCTCGTGATCTTCTTTTCCTTTTTGAGGGATAATCTCAAAAATTTGGAGCAAATATATATGTATGGTCTGCTCAAATGGCAAGTTGTTTAAATAACCAGCTGCACATGGCCACATGTTGGGGGTTATTAAGCGAAACCATCCCGCAGGCTGCCATTATTTGGCTATCCTCTACTATCCACCAAGTCAATTTGTGTCATATACCACATAGTAGAGTGCCAAACTATAAATCAGTATTAAATTCATAGTAAAATTGAAACCATTTCTTGGCACAAGCAAAACATTCATGCTTTTCTTAAATATGCCTAATTTCATGCTAGCACACCATAAGAAATTTCTGTTCTTTTCTGGGTGAAAACTTATATTTATTGATGGCAGAGGCATACAGGTTATTTGTGCCCAACTTTAATTCTTTGAACATTCAATCTTCTGATGCTTTTATGACTACCTTGCGAATTTTTGCCCAATCTCTTGAAAATAAATCTACCCATCCCAGTACAAATCTAGGCAGAATAACACCCTACTGTGGAATATCAACTTGTGGTGTCTTTTATCAGTTCCCCAAAAGGTAGGTTTGCACTTGGATCTCCATTGTGTTGTTATCTGAAAATCTACCAGAGGATGTCAAAAGAACTGTTATTGTTTTATCATGATTTCAAGTTTATTCTATGCACATTAGTGGAAATATGCATTTTGTTTATCTAGAGTCTAGACTCTAAAATATGAGATTCCAAATCTAAGGATTTTCCCAAATATGTCTTTTTTTGTTGTGAATTTGAACTGGTTCGAAAGAGGTGTATAAATTTTTTCCCTGGAAACTTACGAAAGCCCATAATCTGATATTCTATAATGCTTCGGTAAAAACTTCAACCTTATATTTCCTGTAAATGAACAAGCTGAATATACTTGTTTTGTAACAGCTAGTTATAGAAGGGCCGTGTTCGCCAGGAGTACGTGCTGGACATGCAACTGTTAGCATTGACTGCAAGGTAATCCATCCTACATCCTCTTAGAGATCCATTTTTTCCTTCATAAACCAGGATAATCCTGAGAAGATTCTATCCATGGCTATGGCTAAAAAAGACTTTGCTTGCATGAGGACAATAGAACTTGTGAATTACCAACCTACAATCGTCCAATTTGTCAAATGTTTTCCAGGTATATATTATTGGTGGGGTTGGAGATCGTGCATATTACAATGATGTATGGATGCTTGACACAAATACTTGTTCATGGACTCAACTTGATGTTGGTGGGCAGCAACCCCAAGGTCGTTTTTCTCACAGTGCTGTTTTAGCTGACTCGGACATAGCCATCTATGGAGGGTAGGTCCATAAATCTGTCTATTATAATGTTCCATGAATCTCTAGTCTGAGCTTTTCTCCGTTTCTGGCAATGGATTTTAGAAGGGTTTTGCTGTTGTTGTGTGCAGTTGTGGAGAGGACGAACGCCCTTTAGATGAGTTAATTATTTTGCATTTGGGAGCAGAACATCCTAATGGCCGTTACAATGTTTCAATGTGCAAAATCTTTGGAAAACAGTGCAATAATCAAGAGAGACGAAGACCTAATACTTGTTTACGCCGAGGTGGTGATCATGTGGTTTCAATGCTTGAAACTAGAGCTGAGAGCTCTGTAAGGGACACAAAATCTAGTGATGTAAGTCAGAACTGTTAAAAATAATTTCCTGTACATTTAGTTATATTTTTATTGCATATGTAATGTCAGAGTTCCCTTTTTCTGTGTTTGTATTATTCAGAAGTCAGCAGTACTGGCTGGAACACAGTCATGGAAAGAGGATTTGAATGCAAATGTGAAAAGACTTGCTGATGCTGAAGCAGAGTCCAAGCCATCTTCCTTGCAAGATCCAGGTTGCCATGATCCATGTTTTTTTATACAATATATATACAGGATAATTCATTTTTCTTGGGTGATGTATGGGCTAAGTATAATATACATGACCGTTATCACTGCTCCAGATTTTACTTTCTGTCAAAATTAAATGTCTGGATTGTTGGGGCCACAGAAAAATTGAAAATTATGGGAATACATACTACAAACATAGCCCTTGGCTCCTAAATCTAGGGAAAAAGCCTAAAGGGCCCTGTGGTGGGTCTTTTCAACATGATGGAATATGCATATTAAGGCGTTTGGATACTAACTAACTCGTTACAAATTGGATATGATAAGGTTAATTGGGCCATCTTGAGGGATAGAGAGCTATAATCTGCAGCTCTGTTACTAATTCATTTGAGTAGTATAACAAAGTATGTTTTGCAAATAAATAAATGAACTATTTTCACTGGGCAAATACCTTTTTAAACTAGCTCAAGGGGTTAGCTCAATTGGTTGTTGCCAATGCTGCTGGGCATTTGGCTAGTTCCGTGCCAGCAGGTGCCTGGTTTGAATTCCCTTGGGCGAAGAGCACTAGTTTACACCAATGGGTTTACTAGGCATGCCATACATGAATGTGGGGAAACATTCCTTGGGTTTCCCTCTGAGGTTTTCCTTGGAAAAGAAAATACCTTTCTAAATGGCAGCAATGGAGAACCACAATATATACTTTGTTATTCTTACATATGAATCATGGAATACTGTGATTGAAGATTTATTTATCTACATTATTTACAATGTGTGTATACATAAGCTGTTGTTCTCGGACTAATGTTTCAGACAATCTTCAACTGAAGCGGAAAAAGATGGTTCATTTGAAAAGACTGGAGCTTGAACCAGAACAAGAAGAACAGTCCCATTCACTTTCGCAACAGTCCTCTCCTTCTCAATCAGATCAAGAGCAAACAGTTCAGAAAAAATCATCCCCATGTAATCTTCCCAACTCCACTGCCAGGTCTCCTCCACAGCCCTTTGGCATTTTTGTTCAACAAAACCAGAATCATCAGCAAAGACAACAGTACAGCATTAACCATCCAGTACCTCTTCAACAACATCAAACACCAACCCCTTCTGAAGTGCAACAAAATCAAAAAGTAGAAAAGTTCTTCCGTTTACATGTAGGCCTTCCAAGCCAGACGATGCCATTGTCTGCACATAATGTCTCACAAACTCCTCCCATGGACCCTTCTCCAATTGAACACAATATTGCCCAAGATCTCACTTCAAAAGCTGTTCAGAACCGAAGACCAGAGACTCAACATCTACCTGATAAACCACCACCAAGAATTGCAGTTGCAGGAATGGTAGCAGTCCCTAATCTGGTAAGAAAAATCCATTTTATTCAATTCCCATTCAAGAAGATGCTCTGCATGTTTTCTTTATGTATATGACAAGAATTGCCATACAAGTACTTCTGCTTTGATCAATTTACATGTAGGCAGGGGCTGAAGTCCGTGGTACTGTTGATGGAGTTTTTGACTCTGGATATCTCATTACTGCCCAAGTTAATGGCCAATTGTTTCGAGGTGTTTTATTCAGTCCTGTAAGCATTTGGTCCTCATCTTCTTCTTTATACCTCTCTGTATGCCTATCCCTTGACCTTTTGAATTTATTTTCTTGATCGTTTTGTTGCCCTGGGGATGTTTTGGGTTTAGAAGTTTACACATCTTACATATCCAAAACTTCACTACTGCACAGTTTTGCATTTCAATTAGGAACCATGGTACCTTATTGTATTTGCCATAAACTACAGTTGGATAAGTTTTTGAAGTGTGCACAACTACAAATTTTCTTGTTTCAATTTGGAATAGATATGCCTTATTATGTTTGCTTTCAACTAAATTGGAGAATTTTCTAATTTCCATACTCTCAAACAGGGACCTGGAATCGTTGCAAGAGAGGCAAGTATCCCTCCAAACTATCTATCCAACAACAATGGCAATACCGGGATGGTTTTGGGGCATCCTCCTTCTTTAGTGAATAATCCACAATCATTGCAGAATAATCCTAGCTGCATGAATGGGACCTTTGTTGGGTCTCCTATGGTACCCACTATGCACATTGGTACATTACTTCAACCAACTTCCATTGCCAGAACTGTCTCTGTTGCTTCTGCAGCAGAAATCAGGGAGGAAAACCACATTGGTGCAACTGTGGCTCCAAATATAGTGATAAAGACTGCTGGAGGTGCATCGGTAGATTTACAGAGACCGACACATGATATTCATTTCAGTGCAAGAGCAAATTCTGGTGCTTCTATCTGTAATAATATAGGGAGTGTAAGGATGAATAGTGACGATAATCAGCACGCTCATGAACCTCCTCACCTAAGGATTGGCGGTGTAATGCATAAAGGCCCAGAAACCACCTCCTCAAATGGTCATGTTCCATCTATTGTCACTGGGCCTGGACATTGGGTTTGGCAACCATTACCTTCGAGTGTTCCTCAGACTGCCTCTCCTGTAGATTATCATCCTGCAATTACTCGCAGAGAAAATGTGCATTTTGTAGCCATGCCTCCTTTTCCAGGCATAAGTTTTGGAACTGTACCTGTAGGGGCGGAAGGTTCAGCAGCACTTTTACGTGGGAATTCTGTGCAAATTGGACCGCAAACAGCAAATGGAACACATCCAGATATTCATGGTGGAGTTACATTAAGCCTTGGAGGGCCTGGTCAAGTTGCAGGCCAAAAGCATTGACCTGATGGTTTCTCCACGGAAGAGTGGTGCAGGAGCCTTATTTTCAAGGTTGAGCATCCACATCTGGATTTGCAAGTTGGATTGTTGATGAAAATGTAATAATGCTTTTATTGTTGTCACTGTCGCCAGCAGCCTATCTGATTGAATATGGTTGCCCTCTGCCAGATTTAGTGGTGGATATAAAGGTTTAGATTAAGGACAGTGGTAATGAAATGTGGTAGCAGGAAATTCACTGAAGACAAGCATTCTGAGTTTAAACCCAGTCCCATGTTCTAGCAGTGACATTATTCACTTTTTTGTGGTTTTGAATATGTACACCATGTAAAAATTTGTGTTGCATTGGTATGGCTGGGTACAGGTATATGGCAAGGGGGAAAACATTAGAAATTACCAGTATGACTGCAACAATTTTCCTTTTTTAAAGAGGAGGTCATCAGAATGTGGGTTTGCCAAGTATGGGTGCGGATGAAGAGGGGATAGAAATACCTATGCAACTATAATCCATCTACTTTGGATAAACCTGTGCATATGTTAATGTACTTACAAATAGAGCTAAGAAAAGGGGCGGGAACATTTTTTTTTTAATGTTTTCTGCATTGTGTAGTCACATGGATATTTATATTTGGACTTAGATCTATTTTGTCTTTTTTGTAAAATAAATGTTTAATTAAATTGGAAGAGTTGCATGCATTACAACAAAATGGGCAGTACATCCAACATTTGCACCACCTCATGTGGATTCATACCTCAGCTACAAATGCTCCACAAAAAAACTGAATTGCCATTATTAAAATTTAAAGGCTATAAACTTGTAACATAAACAAAGGTTTTGAAGCATAATTGTATATTTTTCCGTTATAAAAACAAGCAGCACAAGGTTTTGATGCCAATTGGACAATTGAATTAGAATTGTAAGGACAATTTAGAATTGCTCCATCTATCCGCAGCTAGGGTCAAGTTTCCTCCATCTATGGCATCCACCCCTTAGTTGGACACCTGTGTCTGGAATTGAAGCTACCTCAGACTAGGGGCTCTCTTCATTGTACTATTAAATTTTTCCCCAATGCTTTGGTGTTAGAGACTTGGTGGGTATTTTCTGAGTATTGCATCTTTCAGGGTACTTGCTTCTTCTGCTAAGTTGAGATCTACCATCCTAAGGCCTACTCTTAGGTCTTTCTTGGTGAAGCAAGGTGCAAAGACTGTGTAATTGATGTGCTTTATCACCTGTCTAGTCTCGAAAAGGCCTTCACCACCTTCGATTTGATTTTCATGACAGTCGTCAATGGCCATCATTTGTACATCTTATTAGAGGTTTCACAGGGAGGGAAACACCAAAAGTTGCATAAGTTTTATTTTTCTAAACAAGAAAATAATTTTAGATGAATAAAATTCTGTCATGTATGAAAGTTGGTAGAAAAAGGTATGGCATTGACAAGAAAGCATAGGGGCCAATTGCGAGGGTAGGTAGAGACTGGATTAAAATGTTGGACCTATTCCACATTGACTTGAGATGCGGGCACCTCAAGAACAAGTCCATTCTTCTTTTCATTGGTATGCCATAGTCAGCTTTTGTTAGGCTTATTTTGTTGGTTGCAAAGACTTGGTGGATGGCGACCCAAAGAAAGAGAACGAACCCCACTTAGCTTTTTATGTTCTCTCCGTTCTCTTCTCATAGGATCAAAGTTCCTATATCTGTAGGGATTTGATCTTTGATAGAAAAATATATGTACTTGGTTCAAGCCAGTTGTATCACTGGGCAGTTAGGATTTCTATCGATTATGATGCCATTAGATATCATTCATGATCCATCCTTCCACTGTTTTAGGAAATGTGTGATAGCCACGTTATGGTTCAGTTCACCTTGAGTGCAGAAGACGGTTTCTTTTAGCATAGCATTGTCATCGTAAGATAGATTAGACACAATGTTTAAGCAAAGGTTAAATTTCCCCTTGTTATATGGGTTTATTAACATATAGCAGAGTTGCGAACTCTTTCATGAAATGACTTGATTCTTCAAGCTACTGTGCATCCCACAAGTGACAAACTACTATCATTGAATCAAACAAGAGGTGACCATTAGAGTGTGTGGTGAGTCAAGATAAACCTCTTTCATATTTATTTTCTTTACAAAAAGAGGGATTTCAAGCATTTTCTCCCAACTTAGCAGATTGTTTTGAGAGCACTTTATTATTGTGGGCATATTATATGCAACCCCTTAGCTCAAGCAATGCTCCTATGGTGGATATATTCTATGAAATTTTAGATATCTGATTTAAAGGTCTTAATGTATTAAGCAAAAGTATATATGGAGGATTTGTCTTCATAGTGTCGCATACTTCACCACCAAATGGATAAACTTAGTCTTCGTTCACAATGGGTATTTTTGAACAAACTCAAATCTTACCATAAATGTTTTAACTGGTAGCCTCCGACTTTGTTTTTATTAGGTGTGAAGGGAGCCGAAGATCCTTTCAAACTGATTTCCATTACGGCTTCATGTTGATAAAGGCCTTGCATAGCCTACGATCTAGGGTTTCAATAAGATGCTTGACATGGAGAGTTTTTGTTTATGGATATAAATGGCTCATAGTCCTCCCCCAGTATTGAGATGCAAAAACTTTCCTTTGTGAGGAAGCCAATTTAATTAACAAAAGTTCACAAGAAACATTTGACCAATCCATTAAGATTAGCTTTCTATATGTTACTTGGAAGGAACAGGAGGACGCTTAGATATATGTGGCAGCAAGCTTCATGGTGGCAATCTGAAATGTAGTGCACAGTGGTATTTTAGGATGTCTTTTACCTACTTTGAAAATCAAATGGTTTCATGTCTTTGGAAAGAGAAATCACAAGAAGGAAACACAAGTCCAAAAGGGAGTCGAAATTTCTGAAATTTCGACGAGACCACTCCAATATGAGTGTGCCCAACCGGAGAATGATCTTTTCCCGATGGATTTTGAAGTGTGAGTCGTGACAAAATATTTTGAAGAAATTCAAGATATATGCATTAATTTGCATGCCCAAATATTAACGAGGAAGTTGAATGGTGTGGTTCTTGTTGGAGATAATGATAATATTTAGAAGTTAGAAAATTAATAAAAAATGATATCTAATAAAGTAATGTAATAATGGGGTATTTAATGTAATCATTAATGTAATGGTTAACAGTTAGGTGTTGAGGAGTTATGTAATGTACTTGTCTTTGACATCCCATTATCTAATAAATGAATTCAAGGGTTAATTCAAGCGTTAAAAAATAACATACATTTACCCATTTTACCTGCAAACTTAACATCATCATGTCATGATTGACTTATATTTAATTCTTAAAGTGTTAAATTGACAGGTAGGTTGAAAAATTGCTTATAACTATTTATCTATATTCAAATAAAAATAATAAACAACAGATTGAATTTGAAAGTTAGAATTAAAGTTGGGTAGATGAATGCAGTGGACTATACTAGCCCCTCTCTCTCTATATATTAAACAACAAATTGAATTTGAAAGTTAGCATTAAAGTTGGGTAGATGAATGCACTGGGTTATACTAATCTATACATACCAAATTGGATGACACAATGAATTTGAAATATGGCATTAAAGATGGGTAGATCAAGGCAGTGTCCTATACATGAGGAATTGAATGTCTCATTTGAGGAGCTGGGCATGTTGCAGGAGCTAAATGCGCAATAGCGTTCATTTCACAGGTAAAAATTGCACCATTTGAAATCTCTGTTTACAGACTATATAGGTATTTCTCCTCGTAAAAACGTTGGTTTCTAAACCAAGTTCCGTGTACAAAACGAAGTCAATTTTTAATCACAAACATAATATTGGGAAATCAAATCTTATCTGCATCTAGTAGATGCCCACATCGTTATTTTTGTATTTTACAATGGAGATACATATTTTTTCATTTTTATTTTTGATTTGGTGAGGGTATGAAACATTGGCCATGCCATTTCGAGTTAATTTTTTATTTTTTGGTTGCATATTTTTAGGCTCAAAATAAAGAATATGTAAGATATTTTAATCATGAAAATTTAGTTAAAATTGTTTTTATTTGAAAAAGTTGTTTATATCAAATCTATCTATTAAATTATATCTATTAGATCATATGATCCAAGTGTAAGTGTTATTAAAGCATCATCCAACTGTAATAAGGTTTTTTTCAATTGCTTAATCCATCTATATAATTCTGTTAAGCACTAGAAGTATAACATTTTACTTTTCTTATGAAAATGTACAGATTTTGAATTCTATCATTTCTGTTGAAGCCTTTTCAAGGTCTGATAGTTGATTGTGACCCTACTAACATTTTGATTATGGGTTTAATTTTGCTTAAGTTTCTTGCATATTACTTTGTTGATTTTATGGCATTCTGGTCTAGAATGAAGATAGATACGAAATCGAAAAGACTTTATCTAATTATTACAACTTTTAATTATAAAGGTATTATATAAAAAAATGTCTCAAAGAAAAAAGAACTAACCTCCTATCAAAAAGTTCTTTGAATGGTCTAGTACATCTCAAACTAAATAAAGAGGGGCATAATTTTGTTTTGAATGAGGACGTAGATATGTTGGGTTATAATAAAGAATGCGTTAAAGGATTTCAAGGGGGAGAACCTAGCATTCAAAAGAAAAGAAAACTAAAGGTAAGATAAGAGTTTCATTAGGAATGAAAAACTAAGTGGTTGAGAGAGACAAAACATGAAGGAAAAATAGTGATGAAATGCATATGTGTGTAACACATAAGACAACCAAACCATAGGGTAATTGGCATTGGTTGCTCTACCGTACAACGTGATACACTAGTTGTTCATGCCAATTCTAGCATCCATAAACTTTCACAAGCAAAATGGATATATGAAAATGAAAAGAAAACAAAACGTATTATGGAACACATAACATGCATTGATGACAAGAACAATGAAAGAGTCATCTCAACTATGAAATTAATTTATTGGGTTGTGCAAGAAGATTTACCCCTCTCAAAATATGAATCCCTTTGCTTGTTTGCAATGTCCTTACAAACACCAAACATGCCAAAGAATAAAGACGACACATCATATACAAATCGCATGGCTGCAAAAAAGTTCCATTTCGCTATATTTGAATATCTCGAAGAGATACAAACTGCAAGAATGTTGGATAGTCTCCCCCCTGATGAAAGCAAAAATCGTAGCTTAGAGAAACACCTTATGGTTTATGCCACGTTTCTAGACTCAAAAGGGTTGGGACCTCCAATTTCACAATTTTTAAAGCTCATAAATGTTTGCGATGGAAGAGGGAAAACAACATATGATGCAATCAATGATTTAGAGGAAACAAGGTGCCTTTCAAATAATCGATTAATAATGGTTTCCACAGATGGTGCTTCATCTATGGTTGAAAATGAAAATGGCTTCATGATTTTTTTCAAAAAGGATGCACCTAATCTTGTAGGTGTTCATTGCATTGCTCATCATGAAGCTTTAGCTGCATTAGATGCTTCTAAAAGAATCCCTAAATTATTATTTCTTGTTAAATTGACAAATAAGGTGTATTCTTTGGTGCAAAATTCTGCTAAAAGAAATAGTCAACTCATTGCTCTACATGAACTTATGGAACTTGAAACTTTTCAAGCTCTTCAAATCCATGAAGTTAGATGGTTCTCAAGTGGACAAGTTATTGAAAGACTTGTTGTATTGATGTATTATATATTGACTTTTTAGAAAAATGAAAGGAAGGACTCATGGTATGATAAGTCACAGATCTTTTGAGTTCAATTTCGTTTACATATGCTTACAGACGTAATGTGTGAACTAAACAAGTTGAATAAGAAAATCCATGACGAGTACATTGATGTAACCTTCTTAGGGAGAAACCATAAATATTATGCTAAACATTTAAAAAATGTGGTTTTTAAGAAGTGACACATTTGCAGATGGCACATGTTACTTATCTAAATTTTAAGATGCCTATAAATTTGGTCATCTAGAGATCCTTGATAAAGAGGGACTGTTCATATGCATGAATTGCAATTTGCAACAATTCCACATGCATATGACAATTATGTTGATACAAAAAAACAATCATGGAAACCTTGTATTGATGATTTACTAGAGAGTTGCAAACAACTTGCAAAAGAATATGTTCAAGCTCTTGTAGAGAGTTTGAATGGAAGTTTCACCAGGCTTGTTTTTTTCAACTTTGTAAGGTTGTTTATCCCTTGTCATTATTTACATAATGTTTGTGGCAAAGAAGAGAATTCAAAGCATTGACTTGAAAAACTTTTCTAATACCTGCAACATAATTTGTGTGAGAGGGAAGAAAACAAAACATTATTTGATTTTGAGTCTCTTGTCTAAAAGAGTTGCACACATTTGTTGATAATTTTTATTTTAGTTGTGATGGATCATCCATGAAAGATGTTTGGATGATTTTTTGTGCCAGAGTTACATACAAATTTTCCTATATGTCAAAGTTATGGAAGGAATACTAACTATGCCTGCAAGTACAGTTGCACATGAACGAGGATTCTGAAGACCATAATAAATGATGGATGAAGAAAAAAACTATCAATGGATGCATTTGATGCCCTGATGCGAGTCTCATTAACAAGGCTTGATTCACCAGTGGTGGAATGGGACATGGTATATGAAATTTGGAAAGATACTAAGCAAAGAAGAATCTTAAATATTTAAGAGTTTTGTTTTTTTGTTTACATTTTAATGGTGTTATATTCCATATTTTTTCCATGGAAAAAACCGTAATTTTATTCATCCGAAGAGACAAAATTGTTAATGTTTATGCCATTATTATAGTTCTTTGCATTTCAATAGATAACAACAACATAAGAACAAGATCAATGAGAAATACACATTCACAAGAGACACAACATTTATCCTGGGAAACCCTCTAGGGGAAGAAAACCCAGTAAAAATTTCTTATTATAGATTGCCAATACAATGTCAAGAGATAACTCAAACCAATACAAAAAGTCCTCTCCAAAAGATGCACCACTCTTCTCTCTCTCTCCAACTGGTAAATCGAAACTTGCCTCTCAGAATGAGCAAGTGAGTTGTGTGTCAAAGTGAGGCGCTGGCCTCTCTATATATACAAGTCTGACACGTGTGAAGTGTCTTTACTGGCAGGGCTGATTTCTCACTCTGGGTGGGTAAACCCACCTTTATTATATTTATGGGTCTCAATAATAACTGCTGGGGCCGACTTCTTATTCT
>ML785040.1:24608-34815 GCA_009831015.1 Picea engelmannii | reverse complement strand
GTAATATGGGAGGTACCAAGTGGGAATGGGGTTATGTATTATTAGTGGAGACCATTCAATGTAAGGTGGACTAGGTCCACCATTGTATTAAATACCACCCACTATGGTAGTTAGATATAATAAATGGATAGTTAGATATAATAAATGGGCTTTCTAGAAGATTCCTTCTCTAGAATGTTCCTAGGAGATAGAGAATGCTATAAAAGAAAATGAAAGCAATGCAATTGACATGGTAAAGTGTATTTTTAATGTACATGCAAGTATTGATTGAGGAGTTTTATCCTTCCTTAAGGATTAATATATGGTGTTACCCTACCTCAATGGTTTTCTCTATTTCTTGTGTTCATTATTGGTGAATGGTTTGGGTTTATTATTGGTTTATTTCTGAAGCATATTTTCATATCTAGTGTTGGTATATAACATTTATGCAAATTTGGTAGTGCCAACAATGGTGCTTGAATGATCTTTATTTTCAACTCATCAAATGCCTTCTGCTGAATCTTCCTGCACTAGAAACTCTTACCACTAGCTATTATGGCGTGGAGTGGTGCAAATACCACTAAAAATGAATCTATGAACTTACACAAGTATTGTACCGCCCCCAAAAAACTCTTAACTTCAGTGAAATTTGTAGGAAATATCCATTTCATGATGGCCTCCATCTTCATGGGATTTATCTTGATCTCCCCTCCACCGATCACATACCCCAAATACACCAAATACTTTTGAGCAAAATCACATTTCTTGAGATTGGCCAATATTTGGTGCTTCTTCAAAGTCTATAACATTTTCACAAGATGTGAGATGTCCTCCTCCTAGGTAGTACTATAAACTATTATATCATCCAAATAGACAATAACAAATGAATCTAGATAAGGACATAAAACATCATTCATTAGACCCATAAATGTAGCCGATGCATTGCATAAGAAGAATGGCATAACCAACCACTCATAGAGACCTTGCCTTGTCTTGAAGGCAGTGTTACAAGTATATTATTCTTTGAATTGTACTTGGTGATATCCTAATTTCAAATCTAGTTTAGTGAAGTACTTTTCATGCTGCAATTGGTCCAACAGATCATCGATCCTTGGCAGAGGGTACCAATTTTCAAGTGTGATATTTTTCAATGCCCTGTAATTGATACACATTCTCCAAGTCCCATAATTATTGGGCATAATTATGATGGGTGAAAAACAAGGTGAGGTACTTGATCAAATCATACCCTTCTCCAACAACTGCTGCAACTGATTCTTTACCTCATTTTCTTCTAGAATAGACTATCTATACAATCCAATATTCGGTAAGGGGGAGTCTAGCAATAATTCAATTTCATGCTCCACTTCTCTCTTAGGTGGTATCCCTTTAGGATCTTGAAACACTCCTATGTATTTCTGTATAAACTAATCCAATTGATGTTTCTTCTCTTTAGTACACCCCTCTAGGGATGCCTTCACTCTCATTGACTCAACACCAAACTGATTTTCTCTTAATAAAATAAAAACATATTTCTTATTAGAACTAATCAATTTTTTTTCCAGGTTGTAAATTAACAGTGAGATCTTTGACTTTCATTTATGTGTGTTGATGATGTAGGAATTCCCATCCTTGATCATTTAGTATTGTTTGGTTCTCTGCATGAATATTGTTTCCTTTATATACATGTAAGGGATTCCAAAAACTATTCCACATACATCTAGGGGTACTACGTCCAATTCCACTTCATCAATAAAATCAACACTTATAACAAATTTAATATTATACTATTTAATTACCTTTATCTCTACATCCTTGTTTATCCAACCTAATGGATAGGGGATATGATGACTGTGAACCCCCAATCCAAGCTTGTTGACTAGATCCATTGCTATGAGATTAGCCTGTGAACCAGAGTCTAATCGAGCATCTATCTTGGTATTCTTGACCTAGATCTTGATGCAGAAGAGCTTGGTCATCTCCTTCTCTTCCTGGTGATGAAGGATACTCAAATTTACCTCCTTCTGCACAAACGTGCAAATAATATTTTCATCCAAATTTGAGCTACTTTCAACCCGATTGCTCAAATCTATGGCTAGAAGGTTCTTTTTCTTTTTTTCCTTCTTGTGGTTCTTCTGGTTCAGCTATGGATGCAGTTTCCAACATTTTTCCTCGGTGTAGAAATCAATGTTGCAATGATTGCAATGGTTGCTGGAATCTTTGCACTGATGTGTAGTGACTATTGTATTCTTATATTTTCCCCTTTTCCACTTCTTCTTCCCCTCCTTAGAAGCTTCCCGATGCTCTTTCTACTTCAAACTACTTGGATTCCCATTCTTTTGGCCTATGTTTTCTATGTACTGTACTTATACACATGCCTTATACATTGTCATGGGATTGAAAAACATCACCTGCTTTCATAGATGATTGCATAAACCCTCCAGATACTTGAGGAGTACATCTGGGTTCTTGGGAGAGATACCCAACATGATATCCATTTTTCTAAACTCAATGGTGTACTCCTGTACACTCTGCCCCTACCTCTTCTTCAAGTAGTGCCACGATATCCATTGGTCCTCTACATACTCGATAGGATAGAATTGGGACTTGATTATGGTTTTGAAGTCCTCCCACCTAGTTACTGGTGGATCAACCTCCATCCTAATTGTTTTTGTGTGGATTTCCCACCAGGTTAAAGCGTGGCCCTCTAACTTCAATCCATCAAATTAAATCTTCTACCCTTCATCTATATGGTGAATACTAAAATAAACTTCTATTTTTTGCAACCAATGATTTAGTTTTAATCCATCGATCTCACCTTGGTATGGATTTATGTCCACTTTCTCTTCCATATTGAATAGGGAATGTGAAGGGTTAATGACACTTGAACTCAACTTCTCTTTCTCAAATTCTTTCCATGATTCCTTTATCGAGTCTTTCTGATCTCTCGATTTCCACTCCGATCTGATCTATGAGTTAGAGCCTCCATCATCTCTGAACGATTATATATTGCTTTCTAGATCCGCTATGAGGAGGTTCATATTGAGACTGATGTTAGCAACTTTCACTTCCAACCGCTCAAATATCTCTTGTATTGGATCTCAAGGGTTATCATGAATATATTCGTCCGCCATGGCTAGGGTTTTTGTGACTTCTCTTTAAGATGATTTCTGGATCCCGCAACTTCCCACAAATACCCCAAAATAAAAAATTGGATATGATACCAATATGATCTATAAACTATCATGGATATTCCACTGGAATAATTTGTCACAACGAATCTAATACAATACTGAAATCTTTACCGTTAAGGTTATTTTCCCTTGAGATCTCCAGAATATTTAGTTACTGATTTTATGCTTATGCATGAAATAGATAAAATGTGGAAAATAGAGAATAATAAAATACAATCACACCATCCACAAATAAACACAATATGTGACCTCGAAAATCCAATATGGGAGAAAACCCAACTAGAAGGTGAGGTTGCGCTACTCTTTTTTCTCTGGTGTATAAATGATGCGAGTACAAAGAAAGAGGCACTCTCTTTGGAGTTGCCTTTGAACTGTGGTTTGTATGGATGCTAAAGAACATCTCCTCCTCTGTTATGTTCATTAAATACCAATCTCAGATGTTTTTCTCATCTATGGAACAAGATACAATGAAAAAGAATGGAACCCCTTCTCCTCCTAGCGACTCGATATTTAACATGGCTTGATAGCCATCTAGGGGTATGTTTTTGACTTCCTCAAAGCTCAATTGTGATAGGGTTTTGGAAATTCTAGAATATTCTTGAAATTACATATGTGGCTAGTTCCATATGTGTGAGAAATGGGGCCTAATGTGGCATCCTCTCGTACCATGGTGGTCAACACGGTAGGTCAACTTGTGGGAGGAAGAATGTTTTCATACAAACTCATATTAACACACGATATACATCATTGGAAAGGTATCAGAGTGTAGAACACTGTCAAGGGGGTATGCATAAATTTCAAACATCAAAACCCCCAAAAAATCCATCTAATGCCTCAAAACGGCGCTAGAAGGTTTCAGACCCCAATTTTCGAAACTGGGACCTGACACTAAAATGGCCCTTGAAGATGATTCCTCCAATTTTTTCCACTCTAAAAGCATCGATATAGATGAACAATAATATAATAATCCAATTCAAATCAATTATATCATGGGGGATGGTCAATGGTGATAATGTGTCATTCGTGTGGAAATTTTCTCACATAAAAAAGTGAAGACACCATGAATTTCAATGAATACATGTAATCATGCCCAAAGAGTAGATTTAAGTCCATTAGAACTATTATAATTATTACATCGACTAGAACAATATTACCACCTAACTCAATGAGGAGATGAGGCACAATTCCTACTGATTCACATGGTTTATTATCAACTTCACGCAACTTAGTCATCAATAGGACAAATGCAAGAGAATATGAAACTATCACAAAAACAAAGAAATAGCACATGAGGGTCCTTCATCCATGATGCATCAATGAATCATGAATTGATTTTGAACAAGGACCCTAATCTAGAAAAGGTTGGATGAATGGATACATGGCTCTAAAAGTTTGTCCAATTCAAGTGTACTAGCCTTATAAGTTTAAGAGTTTGAACTTTAATTTTCCTTAAAGTGAGAAGGTATAATGGGTGATGGGCCACTAAAAGTGGAACATGTTCTCGCTTAACTAGATGATTCCAGATTAACATTGAGCTGGACAGGTTATGAGGATAGTTTACCTTGTTGTTGGGAAAAAAAAGAGGTCAAAGCAAGTGGATCCTAAAAAATATAAAATATGGGTTCATTTAGAGAGGAGGGTTATTGAAAAAGTGCAAGCTATTGTGGGATTGTTTAATTAGGAAAATGTATGCTCAATTATCAATTTTTTGAAAAATCTAAGCATAGGTGATCGAATGATCCTAGCATATAATACAAGGATGTTTAAGTGTATTCTCTTATTTACATTGTTTTTTACCTTGGTTGTCATTGTAATTACCCCCAATATTATGATAATTTCTCCCTTACCTTTGGTTCCTATACTTATGCTTCTTATACTTCCTTTTCCTCCTGTTGGATGATCCGTGGTTATTGGGTTGGCTAGGGGCCAAATTTTGGACAAGTTGGGAAGAGATATATAGGTCCAAGTTATCATGTTGTGAAGAAAGGGGATGGATATTAGTTTGACGTAAAGTATAAAGCACCCAAATCAAAATTCCTATGGTCAATTTTGGGAGGTAGAGCGTATCCATGATAAGATCGTTGATACTTCAAGGTGGAAAAATGTTTGTATTCCTTGAAACACTATCCATGGTGAACTATGATAAGTTTCTAAAAGGATTCCAATCAAAGGGGAACAGTCACCAAATGGAAGTGATCAATCTCAAGAGACAAGGGAACTTCTTAGAGAAGATGGAGCACATATGTCACACTTGTTAATTTAAAGCAATGGTCAATCAATTAAGTAATCATTACTCTTATTGTTCCTAAGTGTCTCAAGGTTAATTTTATTGAAACAAATTAAAATAACCCCAACTTCACATGAGAAAGTATTAAGAATAAAAATACAAAATATAAAATAATAAGGCTAATCTAATATTGGTGTTCTAAACCAAAAGAAGAGAAGTCTAAGTTATTTTTATTAATGAATATCATCAATCATGCAATATTGTAGATGTTACTTAATAAGGTGTGCAATTTGTTCGCTTATTGTTTGATATCATAAAAAGGAAATGCAATTGAAAATAAATGTTCAAAAGGAAAAGTTCTTCAAAATAAATCAACACTTTCTTGACTTTTTTTCTTAATTTATAGTGTAAAAAAATATGGTAAATATGAAAAAATAGGTACCACATAAATATATACTCTATTAACATAAAATTTCTTTGAAAATTATTTATTTTCACCTTAAACACACCAAATAATACTCAAAACTAGAGGTGTTGCAAATCTTAGACAGATAGAGGATAAACACAATACTAGAGAAAATCTCACAATAAGTCCTTAAATCCATTTAGAGGAGATAAAAAAAAAAAGAATCTTCCCCCATTGGATTCACCATTGTATTGTTAGGTTTTTTCTATAGTGTGTACTAGTTGATCCCATTGATAGATTGGTATGCCAATAATAGGAAATAAGAAATAGAAGCAATATGAAATAAAGTTTTGCACCACTAGCTTRAGTAAACAAGAAAGAAAACTACGAGAGAAGTGAATATAAAAACATGTAACTTGTGCTCCTTTAAAGATCATAAAAATTGAAGTGGAAAAACAAGAAGAGGAGGTCCAACTCCAAAAAAAAATCATGCACACAAATAATAAAAAAACACATTCCGTACTCTATAATAGAAAAAATCCATATATAACTTACAAAACAAAGTAGAATTATTCGAGATATACTTGATTATTTTAATGTAGATAGGGAAAGTGAAATTCAACAAACATAATTAAATAGGGGAAGAGAGAAAATATATTCTATTACAAGTAGAAATAATTACAATAATGGATTCATACCTTGCTATTAATGGTTCTCCTCCAACCTTCACAAGAAAATTGGGAAAGTGGATACAAAGGTGTTGGGCATTCTTTTATATGAGAAGAATAAATTCACACTATTCAAAGAGATGAAATATACCAGATGAAATATACTATTCATTTGAAATATACCAGATGAAATATACTGTTCATTAGTGAAGGAGTCATGTTTTAGGGTTATTGGTCCTGATGGGGTTTTAATATAAAAAATAGTTTCACATTCTAGAGATTTCCAAAAATATCTATCCACTACGTAAAACCTAAATGATTATATTTGACAAAATAAATACATGGGTGCATTTCGATTAATTTTAACCCTACAAACATGACAACACCGAAATGGACCAATATGCACATTAACAAGACTCATTTCAAGGGAGAATATAAGTAATGTTTTACTTGACTATGGAAATGCAATAATTTCCTAACATTCCAGTAATGTGGAGGATTTGGTCTTCTTTTCTATCTTTGGGAACTGTATAGCCGAGTTCCTTGGGGAGAGCGCACTCTGTTACAAGCCAACTGGCCTTGGGGTATTTACTTCATTTACTATTCCATTAACCTCAGCTTACGGTTTCTCTGGAACATATCAATTGCGTATTAACTCGTCTGGGGGGCAGGGTTTAATGGAGCCCAGGTGTCTGCTCATGGCCTCTACGATACATCCATTTTTCGAGGCAAACGTCAGCACATTGATGAATGTGGATGATGAGGAAGTGTGGAAGGCTGAAGGTCTTTTCGACCAGGTGGATTCAGTGGTCATACGTACTGACACCATTAACACTCTTTCAAAGAAACCCCAACTACCACCACTTCCGCGTTCCTCCCATAGCTCAGATCCTGCTTTGTCTTTTGCAGAATATTTACGATCTCCTTATGGGTTTCCACAAGTGTTCGAGAGACATACTGTGACTCAGTCTCTTGAAGCTAGGGATAAGGGTAAGAATGCCTATAATCGCTTGAAAGAAGGTGGAAAGGGTGCTAGGACTACTGGTTCTAGTCGCAGACTATATAGGGAGAAGAAATTAGTCCATAAGATGGTGCTAGGCCCAAATGTGGGTCTTGCTGAGACCTGTATCTTGGCGCTTTGTGGGCTAGTGGGTAGACTATCATATAGATATCTGTGTAAATTTTATCTACCAGAGTGGGTGGAACTTAACTAGAATCCTGTGTTAGGTTATACCCCAGAGATTATTTATCTGACCAAGGGGTGGGTTGGATTCATCTGTAATACCCATGAAGACACTACACTGTTGTTAGCTCAGATATGGGTGATTGGAGGTAGCAATCTAATGATTAAGCAGTGGCATTTTTCATTTAACCCATAAACAAAGTATTTCCAATTTCAACACTTATGGGTCTTACTCCCAGGATTACCTCTACAGTTGTGGAATGCGGCCGCCCTGGAAGTGATAGATAATTCATTAGGCTCCTTCATTTCCCTAGGTGATTCCACTCTAATGGATCCAAATAGAAAAATGGGGAAAATTTTGGTGGAGATGGACGTCCACAGATGACTTCTTGAACTACTAGAAATTGATTGGAGGGGTCGTAGAATAGTCCAGAGGTTGGACTATCTCAAAATCCCATTCCATTGCAGCATTTGTCATAATACCAGACATATGAGAAGTACATGTATGGGTAGAGGGGAAGGTAAGTATCTGAAGACACGACTCTTCATAGGGACTTGGGGGACTTAGAGGATGAAGTGGTTTCAACATGAGTTGATTACTGGGTTCCCTTGACGGAGTCTACACCCTCGTTGGAACGGGATGTTACTTTCACGGGTAAGTTGCTATTATAGTGTCTGACACTGTATAATACTTTATCATTATTGGAAAAATAAGCACTAAATTCTACTTCAGAGTTAAATTTTCTTCACCCTTCCGTGAAGCCTAGCTCAGGGGGTGGTAGTGGGTTACCTGTTTACAAGCCACAAAATTCTCCATCCTCTCCTACTCCTAGCAGTCTATTTTCGGGGGGTTTGGGTGTTACTGTTAGTAAGACGATTAGTGCCTGAAGGGATCCACTTGTCTCTGACTCTCAATTTACTATACCCGACCTTCCTGTTGACCATGTACTTTCACTTTCCATATCCTCAGCGAAAGTTCATCAGGGGTTTTCTCCTCTCCCGGATGAGACACAACCGATTCCGAGCTGCCGTGAATCTAAGGAGGGAGAATCCTCTTTATCTACAGTTCTGGATTCCCTGATTCCCTTTCTACGGGACAATAATATATGAAGACCCAAAAAGAAGGATAGTTCTCCAAGTAATGACATTTCAAATTCATTCTGCATATCCTTTGTAAATTTCTGGCTTAACCTATCATTAGTACTTCCAAAACAATATCAACAACATAAATTTAAATTAATAAAATATTACCTTGAGTTACCTTGATGTAGAGGTTGTTGTCTGCGCTTCCTTTCCATAGTTCATAGGGAGTTTTGTCATTGTTGTTTCTGAGCATTACTCTGTTTTGAATGTGAACTGATGTATGCACTACATGTGTCCAAAAAATATCTGTCAATTTGGAATCCATTAGCATTGTTCGACCCATTTCCTATGTAATTATCATCCATTATGATAATGTTCATTTTTCTTTGAACCACTCTCTGAACCAATCTATGAATCCATTCTGTCATCCACTATCATATATCTATCCAAACCTTCTAAGTGTTCTTACGAATCCATCTCTGTCCATATTGTCCAAGACTCTACTTGCACAATTGTCCATAATGCTAACCCATTTATCACTATACTATCATGAAGTCTTGATTAATCTATCAAAATGTACTTCTGCTAACTGATTTCTCTGAATCTATCTTCTCAAACTCTGCAAGTTGCTCGAAGGATGGTTATTTGGTCTGTCACAACTATCGTATAGACTCCCCCTGTCTAATATTCATATTACTTGGGAGTCTCTAAGCCGGATGGCTCAGAACAATTCCTGCTCTGATGTGTATTCATCATCATCTTCATTGGTAGATTCATCATCGTCTCCATTGGTAGATTCATTATCTCTCTGAGCTCTGACTTCTTTCTTTCTATCTCTGGATCCATCTTTCACTACAATGCCTGAAAGTACAATCTCTTGAACCTGTTCCTTATTTACATGTCCTTCCTTTCTTTTAGTTATTTTCCAAACCTTTCTGTATCTGACATCTTTCCTTTTCTCTGTAGAATTTTCTTCATCTCGTTTTATTGTCAATCTTGTGATCTCTGGTACCTAGTCTTTGTTCACCCGTTATTCCTGTTTTCTTATCCATACTTTCTTATATCTGATATAAATATTCTCTTTCATGGAAGTCTCGATCATGCTTCTACAATCACTGGCTATGTGTCCATAGTTATAAAATTTGTAACACTAAATGTTACGTGCAACCACATAGGCACAGTCTGCTTGAACATTTCTTTTATAATCCCTGCAATTTGCAACCTTATGTACAAAGTTAGTACAATAAAAAAAATTACCATAAAAAAAATTTTCATACCTGGGAGTGAATGATATTCTTTGTGGCATAGTCCTTCTGAATTTTTTCCTTGACTGATCATGATCATGATTGAAGCTTATTTGTGGCTTGAACATGGATGGTATTCTTGAATATGTATCTTCAATAGTTTTCTTAGATTCTGGTTGACCATGATTCGTTCCTTTGAGAAATTCTGCATAACTCTTTCTATTTT